>BQNB010178315.1:0-12882 GCA_026074375.1 Tanacetum coccineum
CGAAGAAATTAACCCGAAAAAAAAAAATGCCCCGCAATAACGCGCGAAAAAATAACGGCCGCAGCAACGCGCGGGTAATCTTTGCTTGTTAATAATAATTAACAGAAATTAAACAACAGAAAATAAAACAGACATAATTGGGTAGAAGCAGAAGATAGACAATATGAGCGATAAATAAAAAAACAGTAAAAGGTCGTGGAACGAGGCACGTGTTGGACACGCTTCCCTTAAAACAAATTCGCCATCTGTTTCCCAGGGTGCAACGTTTAAAGATGTTGTACAGCCGGACCTGACATACTTGCCTGAAATATCACAGAAAATAGAGTGCTTCTGATCGAAAAGACTGCTGGAAAACTTGTTAATGAAGCTTTTCTCTCTTGTGTGTTTTTCTTGTATCTTGGAATGATTGAGATTGCCATTTATTTATACACATTCATATGCATATGGTGTAATGGTGCAATCAATGTCAATTACTGCCTTATTAATGAGCTGCTATAAACCAAATCATAACAGCCAATTTAATTGTCAATTAATGACACATTAATTTTCAGTTATAAACCTTTGAAACAAATCATAACAGCTAATTTAATTGTCAATTAAGGACACATTAATTTGCAGTTACCAAACGAGCTCGTAACTGACATTTAACCATTTTCCTCAATTCTAACTTTCCTTCTTTGAGACTCGATATCTCATTCACACTAACTTTGTTTTGGACATATACTGATTCGATCTGGCCTTACATTTAATAATTATATTTACTAATAATTATCTATGTCCAAAGTTAGTGAAAACACATTTTTTACTAAAATTTTTCCAACATGTAACTCATTGTCAAATTGGTGGATATGATGTGTTTCCCGGGACAAGAGTCCTGATCAATTCGTGGGGGATAGGAAGAGATTCAAGAACTTAGAAGGAGAGGCCAACTGAGTTTGGCCAGAGAGATTTGAAAATTTTGAATTTGAATTCATAGGAAAAAATTGCGAGATGGTCCTGTTTGGAGGGGGGAAGAAGAGAGAAGAGGCTTGCTCGACGGGTTATTCAATTTCTTCACCCGGGAGGGGGGAGCGGTTATGCTTGGGGTATAATGGCTTCTGTCAATGTAGATTTTATAATGGCGAACCTTCTTTACTTTTTCGACTTGGCAAACACCGGATATGAGTGAGATTCGCAAGATTTGGACATGGAAGAGACAGGCCCCCTTGCGTATTACTAGGAAACACAAACCTCCTTGCCTTGGCCATAACGCACAACTAGCGTAGCCTGGACTTCTAGGAAATCACTGTTTTTACATATGACAAGACGTTTGGGTAAAAAGTGATGTATGCTTGCATGAATCCTAATATCATGACTTATGCAAATTTTAATTTGTGTCAGCTGAATTAAGTATTTGAAATTTATTTTATATCATGCGTATTTTTGGTACCACCGAGTTAACAAAAGGGGTTGGTTATTGGTATCCCTCTAGATTACCATTTGTACCCTCTGGCCAACTATGTTTTGCACTTTTGGCTTTTTGTTGTCTTTTTCTTTTTTTTCTTTTTTTTCTTTTTCTTTTAGTTTTAATTTGATTTTTTGATTTTGATTTGATTTTTTTTCTTTTAACTTTTGTAAATTATATTTTTTTTCGGGTGCGTTATGAGAATCAAATAGTGAACGAAAAAAATACATTGGCTATTAAAAAAAACATTTTATTTTTTTTTCTTTTTCTTTTAGTTTTAATTAGATTTTTTGATTTTAATTTTGATTTGATTTTTTTTCTTTTAACTTTTGTAAATTATACTTTTTTTCGGGTGCGTTATCAGAATCAAACAGTGAACGAAAAAATAAATTGGCTATTAAAAAAACAGAAACATGTAACGACTACCATAACTTTATAAACTAGAGAGTAACGATTACATTAACGAAAATGCTGCATTCGTCTTTGATTATTAATATATTCAACATACACGTTTTGTCGACTTAAATAAATGTCTTGCCATTCGGGCGCATTCCCAATTGCGTACCTCCTCCAGTGGTGATCTTGGGGGATGGGCTACTTCATATTAAAACCGTCAAAATTAAGTATGATATCCCCCAAGTGCGCAATCACATGGTCATTTGGTTGTGGCCAGTTTGGACCGTGCCAAAGCGGAAAACACGTATAACTTTGTTCCAGGGCTATAAATATAACTAGCCGGTTATAAAGTGAAGCAATAACCAACTATGTGTTTTGGCATACACATCCATTTGTATCCTGCGGGCGCAAATCCAGATTCAAAAACTGTTGCATCAGGTGACCGGAATATGTTGAAATCCATCATCAAGCCACATCTGTGTGAAAAATGTCCGGTTATGATCTAACGCTTGCAACAAATTAGGTCCTTGTTCTTTATCTAAAAAACTAAACCCCATTGAAAATGTTTTATTTGTTGAAGTAATATCCGACAATTTCAAAAAAAGGGTAATTTAAACAACGTTGTATTGTAAGTGGAGTCCATTATCATGATTTGTGGGAATGTACACCATACCGCATACGACGTCGGATGAACAAAAAATAGTTTCTCAAGCTCATTAGTTTGGTCAGATTAGACCTCTTGGGAGTATGCCTAAACCTGTCGCGTCAAATGTGACAGAAGAAGTTGGATTTGAGTTCTATCACCTCTTATGACTGCACGGATCTTAGTTTGTGCATTATATACATTTCTAACGCTAGACACGTTATCTGGATTACGAGCCTTTATTGTCGAAAGTATATAACGTGGTTGGATTATCGTTGATTATGGTTCCGGTTTGGTTTGATTATCGTTGACGTTTGGTTTGATTATGGTTGTCGTTTGGTTTGATAATGGTTCCGGTTTATTTTGATAATGGTTCAGGTTTGGTTGATAATGGTTGCGGTTGGTTTGATAATGGTTGCGGTTGGTTTGATACTGGTTGCGGTTGGTTTGATAATGGTTGCGGTTTTTTAAATATCGATGGATTATGGTTATGGTCTGATGTATATGGTTTCGGCCGGATCCACGGTTGGTTGGTTATGGTTTCAGCTTGTTCGGCCAGGGTCTTTTGTTGATTTATGTTGGAAATAGAACAGATTTAAAGGCGATGATGATTTTTAAAAAAAAATAAAAGAACGTTATTGATTGGAATGGCAAAACTAAATGGATGGTAAAGCGAGATTTTATCCGCTTTGCAACCATATATTTGCAGACGATCAATAATACAAAGTATTAATTTTGAGGCCTTTTAAAATATTTGTTTTCTTTTTGTCATTTTTTAAAACTTCAACACATATTTTGTATGTAATATTTGAGATAAATATATGTAATAGCGTAAAATTTAATACATGTTTCGTGTAAAACGGGGAAGTATTCGTCATTTTTCAAAACAAAAAATAACAAATGTTAGCTTGCTATTTTTGCTAGTATATCGCCTCTTTTACCCAATTTCACGGTGCTCTGTCAACTGTAGATTTTATAATCGCGAACCTTCTTTACTTTTTCGACTAGCAAACACCGGATGGAGTGAAGATTCAAGATTTGGACATGGAAGAGAAAGGCCCCTTGCTTATTACTAGGAAAACACCTCTTTGCCTTGTGCCCATAACGCACAACTAGCAAGACTGGAATTCTAGAAATCATGTTTTTACATGACAATATGTTGGTAATAAGGAATAGTATTGCTTGCATGAATCCTAATATCATGACTTATGCAAATTTTAATTTGTGTCAGCTGAATTAAGTATTTGAAATTTATTTTATATCATGCGTATTTTTGGTACCACCGAGTTAACAAAAAGGCACTCAATTTTGTATGATATGATAGATGCACATGTTGTTTGGATTAGCCTGTGCGTTGGTCAATCATATGGCCAATAGGACTATGTTGGGCGAGTAGGTGTAGACAAAAAGCTTTCGTATTTATATGCATTGAAAATTACGACTCGTGTCTTTAATAATGCGGTTCCCGGTCCCTAGTCACAACTGTATATGGCCATACGATCTACAACTTACGAGTTCTAGTGCATTTCCGTGATATTTTAGTGAAACAAAA
Source organism: Tanacetum coccineum (assembly GCA_026074375.1). NCBI lineage: Eukaryota > Viridiplantae > Streptophyta > Magnoliopsida > Asterales > Asteraceae > Tanacetum > Tanacetum coccineum. The sequence goes on from BQNB010178315.1 coordinate 4,036, forward strand.
ACTTTCACTTTTCACGTGTGTCAAGATATACTAATATGAAAAGTTAATTGGAGAGGACGTTAGGGATCGATTAATGAAAAAATTATTGTTTAGGGACAAGATCTTTTTCTTGTTCCTTATTATAGTCACTTTTTTTAAATCTTCCCAATATGGTCACGCTCAACTGCTTAACTTCACCCAATGTTCGCCACGTGGCAGTTTGCAAGTACATTTACTTTAGGTTAGATGCAGGCATGGCCTACTATTGTGGCCCACAACACTAAACCACTACTTTGTCTTATCCCCCATCAAATGCTCAACCGACGGCTGCTCAACCCACAAGTGCTCAGCCGGCGGCTACCTACTTTTTTTACTTTTTGCTAATAATGTTTAATGTCTAAAATACCCTTATAACTTATATTTTTTTTCTCTTTATTCCTTTATCTTCTCAGATCCAAATAATCACAAACAACGCGGCAACATGATAGCTTCATCATATGTCATGTCAAGTAGTTTAATTTTTCGCATAACAACGAGATGAATCCATCGTCCTATGGTTGAGACATCACAACAATACTTCGAACATTTTAAAGTGAAACTATCCAAATCTAGTTTTCTGTTTGCAAAAACCTAATACATAAACTCTTTGAATTTATCTGATTTGGTCTATGCCAACTGATTATATCTAGAGATTGAACTGATGTCCACAAATACCTCCATCGTGTAGATAAAAAGCTTGTCCGAACTACTGTTTCAGTTGAAGTAAGACGTGAAAGAATCATGTGTAGAATACGATCTGGTAAGCTACTGATGTGGTCGACATCGTTATCGGTTACTGGTGCTTTTGATCGGATGGATATCTTCATGGTTTGGTATTTTAAAGAATGTTGATACAAATGCGACTTTAAAACCTGCAATGAATCATAATCTACCGAACACGGCAACATGATAATTGCACTGTGTAATATATTCATGTATCCTTTCTACTTTGATTGTGGAGTATTTGTGTTTATGAGAATTGCACTTTTGTCTGCTAGATTTGAATCTTGACATATTTTTTGTAAAGTTTGATATCATTCGGGACAATAAATTAAAGCGAAATATAAAGGGTGTTCTGTATCAACTATCAACAGTCATCACCATGTTCTTCATCCTCAAATCCTTATTTAGTCGAAATGAGTTCTTCGTACAAATAAATTATCAAAAGATAACCTTTTAACCATAGGTTCAGCCACTGTGAATGCTTAGAATATGCATCCTTATAACCACATGCTATGAGCAATTAAAACAAAACTTTTAACAACACGTGATTTACATTTTTTTGCTAGTGATCACATTCAATAATGGGCCACTAAAATTCCTTATCAATTAAATGAAGAAATGATTATTGGGGTGGATTTGAGAAGATAAACAAGAAAGAGAAAGAAAAAAAAGTTATAAGGGTATTTTGGACACTTAACATTATTAGCAAAAAGTAAAAAAGTAGGTAGCCGTCATATGAGCACTGGTGGGTTGAGCAGTCGTCGGTTGAGCAATTGGTGAGAGATAAGACAAAGTAGTGGTTGAGTATTGTGAGCCACAATCGTCTGCATTTAACCCAAAGTAAAATGTACTTGCAAATTACCACGTGGCGACCATTGGGTGGAGTTGAGCAGTTGAGAAGTTGAGCGTGACCATATTAGAAAGATTTGGAAAACTTGACCATAATAGGGAATAAGAAAAAGATCTTGTCTCTAAATAGTAATTTTCTCTCGATTAATAGCTACCGTATATACTTAAATATATAAGTGCACACATGTCACTATTATACACAAACACGAGTGAATATCTAACTAGGTGCCTGCCTATTTTCGTCTAAACGCACAAAAGTCACAAAACTATGGCAATGCACAATTAGGGTTAATACACAAAAATGTTACTAAAGTTTGTTCAAATGTTCACTTAAGTTACTAATGTTTTTTTGGTTACAAAAAGACTACTCAAGTATACAGGTGAATTTTTTTAAGGGTAAATAAGCCAAATAATAAGCCTCTTTGTAAAGGTTCAGTAACCCAAATGATAAATCTGTATACTTGAGTAACATATTTGTAACGAAAAAAACTTTAGTAACTTAAGTGAACATTTTGGTAAACTTTAGTAACAAATTTTTGTATTAACCCGCATAATTAATATTGTTCAAACTATTAGCATTTATTAGCCTATTAGTCAATGCTTCCAATATTAGTTGATGATTTGTTAATCATGAGCTGTCATAGTTATCCTGATTTGCCAATCATGAGTTGTCATAGCTATCTTGATTTGTCAATCATGAGTGGTCATAGTTATCTTGAGCTCAAGCCCATCATCCCCTTTGTAATCTATATATACTTTGTAATTTGGTAAGAAATGATCAAGCAAAATCAATTAGCCTTATGGGTTTTACCAATTCTAATATGGTAATCAGAGCCTACTCTAGAATCACTCAAATATCCCAAGCCTAAAACCTTAACATCAAAACTGAAGAAGAAAAAAAAATTAATTTTGTATCTTCCTCTTATGTCGCTTGCCTGCTTAAATCTTGCTTGCTATTGCTACGCTATTAATCAATTGATATTGATTTCTATTGGTTGCTATTAATTGTTGCCACGTTTTTGCTTTCTCAACAATACCACAACATCATCACACGTCAGAATCATCATAACGACGGATGCTACATTGAAGGGTCTTCGATACGGACAAACTGGATGAATGTTGAAGCCGATTCTTCTTCTCTTTTTCTTCTTTGTTGCTCATTTGCACAGAGATTGACTTGTATTTGACGACATAATTGTATATATTGCTTCGCAGTTTCTTTTATTTTTTATAACGTTTGCTATTTTTTTTACGTCATGGCTTATTTTGCCTTTAGGAGGGAGCGGCAATTTGTTGGAAAACTTTTATTGTCAACGACAATGATCTTCGACAACGAAAACAATCAGATGAGAAAAAAGGGTTGATCTAGGCAACTCAACAATTTTTTTTTTGTGTTTTGTCGGCTAGGGTTTAGGGTTTATGCATTGAATACAAAAAGTAAAATCCTAAATTAATAAAAACAATAAAGCAGAAAAAAAACAAGATCCCTCCGGATCACCAACAAGTAGCCGATGACCAGAGGATAGCAATTTTTATTGGTGGATCTTACCTAGAGCTGTGATACCATGAAAGATAATAGAAATTGATATTAATTGGATTCCTTTCATTACATAACAAAGCATATATTAGCCTATTAGTCAATGCTTCCAATATTAGTTAATGATTTGCGATTTCAAGTAGTGCCGTTCTGGGGAGATATCAACATTTTCAAGGGGGCCAAGCATACAAGTTACTTGATTTATTTGTATTACAGCTAATAAGATAATAGAAAAAGGTACGTTTGGGATCCCTCCAAATCATCGGCGAGTTGCTGATGACCGGAGGACAACTATTTTGTGATGAAGGTTAAGGTTTTTGGTGTTTTAAGGATCTTTATAGCCTGATACCATGTTAGAATTGGTAAAACCCATAAGGCTAATTGATTTTGCTTGATTATTTCTCACCAAATTACAAAGTATATATAGATTACAAAGGGGATGGGCTTGAGTCCAAGATAACTATGACCACTCATGATTGACAAATTAAGATAGCTATGACAACTCATGATTGGCAAATCAGAATAACTATGACAACTCATGATTAACAAATCATCAACTAATATTGAAAGCATTGACTAATAGGCTAATATATGCTAATACAAACTAATGAAAACCTCTAAATTGAATAAGTATACCAAATCATAAACATATAACTCACTAAATTATATATGAGGCTTAACGCTACAACAATAAGTGGTTTTGAAGACGGAACACTTTTAGCGACGACTATATGTCGTCGTTATTAGTCACAAAACGACAAAACGTCAAACTTTGACTTTAACTTCTAATCACGTGGATCATTCAAAATCGTTGAATAGCATTTATGCGTCACACACAACCCTAAATGCATCCATATAATACAATAAATACCGGCTTATTTCAATGAGACGACCAAGTGATCTTCTCCACATTTCACACACACAAAACACAATTTATCCTAGTCTTAGGTGGGTGTTACCCCGACTAATAGTAAACCTTTGTTTATCGTGGGGTCCTTACAGAACTTGAGAAAACAAACACAGGATTTGCCTTCATCTCGCACCGATCACTTCTATCTAATCATTGCTTACGTATCATACGCAAACAATAACCAATAAAATGTTGCATGAAAAAAGAGACCACAAATATACATATTTTCTTTACCGAAAGTGTGAATAAGGAACAACTCATTAACTTGTCCAAGCCAATTTTATAACAAAGAACTTTTGGTAGCTATTTCTCCCTATTAGTCCTAAAATTCGTGTAATATCTGATAATATTACTATACGACCCATTTGACATACTAATAACACCATTTGTACTTTTCAATGTTTTTAAATCTTATTAAAATTAAATATATGATTTACAAGTTAACACATGATAGTTGCGGAACAATATCCCGATTGAATAACAAATAAAGCTCTCATTGTTCATAGCTAAGCATATAAACCAATGAGAGGAGGACCATATCGCTACAATAATTTGTATTATATTTTGTGTATAGAATCTCTAACCATCTCCTACTACAAGCCCACATATATATAGTGAGAAAATAAAAAGCTTCTCTTAGAAGCTTCAATAAAGCCTTCCTTCTTGTACCTTTTGTCTTTTATGGCTTTTTTGCTTTTAGAAAGTTCCCACCAATATGTTTAGGTCTTCATTCAGAGATGGTCTTCAGGAGTCAGTGAGTCATCTGTCAATACTTACTGACTCTATAATCCTGATCTTAGTTCTTTTCTTAACTCGCTGAGATCCGCCTCAGGTTGTGATGAGTCTTTCTTCTAGATTCTGAAAAACTTCTTGAGGATAACTCGCTGAACTTATTTAAGTTCAGTGACTTGTTTTACACTTATGCTATTTTTCATACAAATCTTATACAAAGGATAATTAGGCACTGAATTGGCCCAACAATCTCTTCCTATTTAGATAGAAAAATAGATTAAGTCAAATTACCAGCAAGTGAGCATAAAGGCTTTTTCTTATATACTAAATTACAACAAAGAGACAATAAGATTAAAACTTTCTGATCATTTGTTGCTAATGTTGCTGAACATTTGCTCAGACTTTTGTCATCATCTTCTTTGGTTCAAGGCTTCTTTGTCCGCCTTAAGACATAGTGAGACTTCTTTTTTGTCTCTGAAGAACATTGAAGATGGCCACGTGATACACTTAGTCTATTTTATGTTCAAATCCTAGTCAAAGACTATTGGGCATTAAATTTGCCCAACAATCTCGCCCTATTTGAATATACAAATAGCCTAAGTAAAATTTTAGATGTAAAAGAGCATAACAACTTCTTCTTACAATCTGATATACAACAAAGAATAAAAATAATAAAAAGATACATATTGGTTCTTTGTTGTTTTGTTGCAAAACAAATATACTCTTAAACCTTAAACAAAACATATCAATAAACCTCTTTCAAGTTCAGATGTGAAGGGTTAAGAGTCTTCATAAGTTCATCAACAAGGGGCCTCGTTCAGTACCATAAGTGGTTCACTGACTAAGTCCGTGAGGAGGTTCACTTTCAGTTGACTGGGTTCAGACTCAGCGGGTGGGTTCAACGAGAGGTTTTCAGTTGGTGATATCAACAGGTTCAGGGGTGGTGATTAATTTGGATTTTTGGGTTTAATTTGTGTTTCACGGGGTAGGTTTCAAACTGTGGTCATCAGTCACTGCTTGAATTATTATCTGATAAATACAATCAATCCAATTACACATAACAATCCTAAAACTCATATCCATGAGATGATAACCCATTCCTTTTAATCCGTTCCGTTACTCCAAATTGAGTTGTCCACTGATGTTTAATCAGTTTCCCTCCCAAACACACTGAACAAACTTTTTCGAGTTTTCCCATAACCCCCCTTTTTTTAGCTTCTCAAAGTAATAGTAGTCTCAAACTATAACTTTGGAGCAACCTATTTCAATCTCAGCCAAAAACTCAAAAGTGCACCCATTTCCATTTTCATTACATTAGAACAAACTCATTTTATAATGAGTCTTGTACCAGAAATTTAAAAACTCATCTCCAGTTTTGGGTTTAGAGATCGAGTTCAGCGGGTTCGGACCAGGTGGTCGCTGACCAGGGGTCTATGATCGGGGGTTTACTGACCTTTAGTTACTGATAAGGGGTCGTTGATGGTTCACTAACTCGTCAGCTCAAGGGTCGGCTCAACTTCTCTAATTCAGCGACCAGATCAGTTCAGGGGGTCATTTGGATTCAGCGGGTTTATTTAGACTCAGTGGGTTCATTGTATGCACGACTTCAGCGACCAGGTACCAGTTCAGGTCAGCGAGGGGTTCAGCCAACGACCTGATTCAGCGGGCTATTTCATTTTCAATTATTTAGCCTTAGCGACTGGTTGTTTCAGAGGGTAAGATTCAGTGACTTGGCCGCTGCCTAAGTTTAACGGCTGAGATCAGTCTCTCATTACAACCTTAACACATACCCATATGACATTTCTCAGCTACTCATACCACTGAATAACGCCTATCCGTCCTTATCACTCAATGAGCTATTCTTTTAGCAACATCATTTATCAGCCCCCTTTTTTTCAATCCCATGACATGTATTAGGCTAAGCCCGAAACACATAAACCATCTCACTCACCACATTGAATTTCTCATAGAACTGAACAATTGATTAATTTTAATCAACACCTATTTAGTACTACTCTTAAAACTATAACATTTGAACCAATACCCATTTTTGATATCATTTTCATTAGTTTCGCCAAGCACTCCTTTGAGCGAAGAATCACTTTCATCTCCTAAACCACAAACATCAAAATCCCTTTGATTTGTACCAATCTAATATTTCACCATAATAAGTACAAAAGACAAGCCCAAAATCCAAACCCATAAAGCTAAACAATCTCATCCGCCCGCTACACCAAACAACCCCTTACAACAAATCTTCATATCAATCTCATGATCTAAAAATACAAAGTAACAGTCTTTATGAATCGGTTAGGATAATTTTTTTATTTTGAAAATCCTGAATCTTGATGTTGTTATTTGTTTGGGTAGTGATGTAATATCGTGAGTATGTATAATGGTTTTGGTGATTTTGTGAATGTTAATATTTTCGATATGGGTTTGTGTTCGTGGATCTGGTTTTGTTATTGGTTTCGACTGTGTCGATTTGATATTGATGGGTTTTTCGTTGGATAAGGATTTATGGTGGTAGGAGTGGGATCTTGATGTTTTTGTTTGTTTAATTTGTTTTGGTGATATGTGTTTGATGAGTTTTTTAATTGGATTGGAATTTCGTTTGATGATATGGAGTTGTGGATCTGGGTATGGTTTATGTTTGTGTGAAGATTCGAGTGTTTGTGTGAGTGGGATACCGGGATGTGACATATGCGTTTTGTAGGGATAAGATATAAGTGGTGGTGGGTGGATATAAGTGGATAGGTTTAGCATTAGATTCAATATCAATGTGTCTTTCTTCCCCTCAAAAATGCACAAGTAGTAGCAGTTTTTGAAGAACACATTTAATATTGACATGCTTATGTTATTAGCTGCCATTTTTGAACGGATCTAGGTTATGAGATTAACCCACCCGCTCTGATACCACTTATTGGTCCTAAAATTCGTGTAATATCTGATAATATTACTACGAGACCCATTTGATATACTCATAACACCATTTGTACTTTTCAACGTTTATAAATCTTATTAGAACTAAATCTATGATTTACAAATGAACACGGGATAGTTGCGGAACACTATCCTGATTGCATGACAAATAAAACTCTCATATAAATATTATGAGTATTGGAGCCACCAGAAAAACATTATAGTTTATTAGAAAAGGTAAAAAATGTAAAGCTTGTAACGGCTAAATGAAACTCAAATGGTTGATGAAAAACATGAAAAGTAATCAAGGATTATTGTTTGGTCATGAGTTTTGTTATTTATTTTCCATTCTAGATCATGGAAGGCTCAACATACTACATCTAGCCTACATAAACAATGACTGGCTTCACGGAAAAAGAGTTACACAAAGAGTATAAATCACTAGTTTGCCTTGTATTCACTTCAAGAACATTATATATTATTATACCGTGAATAACTAGTAATAAAAAATAGCTCTGAAAGTCAATTTACATGTGATGTGCGCTAAAACACACATCATTTGTACTCCGGAAAATGCTAATAAACGGACTAAAATACTAAAATATGAGTAATTATCTTGCAAATATGTGTGTATTATGTTTTTATGTCTTACAGGTACAAAGGATTGAAAACGGTGCAAAAACGGGAATTATCGGGCTCAATTTGGTCAAGTCTTATTATTACTCAAGCTAAGATGAAGTCGTGAAAAGTCCTCAAGCATGCCATCGGAAAGAGCACAAAAATTCGAGTCCGACGGTGCCTTCATCTTTTATTGGGCCGACCGGAATCCATTTATATGGGTCAGACCGACCCACACTTATTAAAGGCTCCAAGTTTAACAGCCCCTTTATAATGAGCCTAGTCCATTGTTGTGGCCCAGTTAGAAGAAAGACTCAGGCCCAGTTAGCTAAAAGCCCAAAATGAAGTTGAGCCTAAGATTGGTGTCGGTGGCTTACTGAAGACGCAATATGAAAATAGGGGATCTGACATCATTGTTATATATATGATACACATCTTAACTTTTTTTATTGGTTATCTTTTTTTCGTTTGTCAATTTTTTTTAGCAGTAGGTTAGAGATAGGATAATTTCTTCAATGCATTTTTGTTCTTATCTCAA
>BQNB010178316.1:1948-12882 GCA_026074375.1 Tanacetum coccineum
TGTCGTCCGTCGACTATATCGTCGACATACTCACTAAACTCCTTAAACGTGAATCGTTAAACTATCTACATCTTGGTTTAGGAATGATGGAACACATTCCATAAATCGTTCTTCTTTTCTTCTATCTCGATTCTAGTTCGTGTTCCACTCTGTGTCATGACAACTTAATTACTTCATCCGAAGTACTTTAAGCATTTTTAATTCGCAAAATGCAAATTAAAACGTCACTCATTCAGTAAAAGTTTTTGTCAAAAATCAAGTCCAAAACACCTCCACTGGATGCGGGCCCTATATCATGGGCGACCCCCTGATTAAATCAGGCGGCCTCCATATCGATATGGGACCGCCACCAGTCCGGACTAAATGTCTGCATACTAATTTGTTAAACACAAGAAAAAACACACCCTTCTTCTAAAAACTGCAGCGACGAAACACAACTAAAACCCACCAAACCTTAAAATCAACCACTAAAACACAAATTGAAGATCAATCAACACTAATAATCAATCCTAACATCATAAAGATCATCAATTGTAAGTCATTTCATCTATTATCTTTCCAAATTATGTTTAGGGTTCATGTTGATCAAAAATTCAAAATTGGGGATTTCTCATTTTTTTTTCTATTAATTGTGTGCAATTAGGACTATAATAACATAATGTATAACTATTATGCTTCCTGTAGACATATAATTTGCATAATTGAGTGTGTTTGTCAAAAGTTTTTATTTGCACAAAAACCCCAATTTTCTTTCAAAATCACTCACGTTAGGATCACCATAAAATTGTTTAATGAATTGTTAATACACCCTAAAAATATTTTTTGCATACATGCATGATGATCTCAAGAACAAAATTCGAAGTACATAATTCATATGTATTTTTCAACATGTTTGGATGAGCAAAATTGAATTAAGGAGCGTTTGGGTTAACTCATAAGTTTTTGTTTTAGAGTTAAGTTAACCCTTCCACATTTGTTACATTGCACACACTAGGCAACAAGGGACTTGTAGTCCAATGGTTGTGTCGTGGCTTTTGTTTCAACTAACCTAGGTTCGAGCCCTTTGTTGGTTTTTCTTTTAACCATTTACCCAAAATATAGGTACACACTAGGCAAGAGTCCATAATTAACATTACGAGCACATAATAATAAAATCTTAGAAATATTTTGATATAGGTGACAATGCCTCGTAAAACATCAGATAACTACAAAAACACTAGAAGTTACATTCTAAAAATGTCCATTGAATACAACGAACCACTAAAACGTACTTTTGAATTCTTTGAAAATCATTACATTCACGAAGGGCGGGTAGTTTATCCGAGCTTTGACAATTTGGTCTATGTTAGGTCCATGTTTAGTCATATTAGGTTTGTGTGTCTTCTTGAAATTAATGAACAAATCGTTCCTCGTTTCATTCTTGAGTTCTATAGTCAATACCGTATCAACTATGATTCAGAAGGTCAAATGTTTTTCGAGTTCGTCATTTAAAATCAACTCTTTTCTTTTTCTCTTAAAGAATTCGGTCAAATCCTTGGTATCCCTTACGAAGGTGATTGTTCTTTTTCCGACAAGTGGTCACTTGACGACTTTCCATATAATGTTCCAACGGGTGGTCCTTATCAAACTAATCCTCCTTCTCCTAATGACATCAAACTCCTTGTTCAAATCGAACGACATGGTGTTGTCACTTGCATCCGTCATGAGCAAGAGATTGTAGTTGAGGATGATCAAATCTTGACTCGTGAAATCACCGACGTTATGAAGACATAGGTCAACATAATTCGGGTTAATGTATTTTGTCTTGGTGGAAATCGGGATCATGTCCCCGCGTATCTATTTTATATTCTTTTTTGTATTGCTACCTCCACACAATACAATCTTGATTACTTCATTGCTAAACGAATGGAGTTTGTCACCAAACAAGCTCGGTTAATCCTACCCTATGGTATCTTGTTAACTCGCATGTTTGGCCATGTCATGTCTAAAAATCTTGATTTTTCAAACCATCTTTATGTCTTGTATGATCGTGTCATGTATCCTCTTACCGCTCAACAAGAGCGAAAGACTCGAAAGGATTATGGCACGAGAAGAGGCCGCACCTCCACTTCTTCCTTATCCGCCTTCGGTCAACCATCCTCCTCTAATCTCAACGATGATGAGAATGATGGAAATGACAAAGGAACCTCACGTGCAAGCACTCCTTCCCCTACTCGTTTTGCCAACTCATTAACAAATGAGGTTTCTTTAGTCTTTTCAAACCAACCCAATATTGACCCAAACATGGAACCTTTCTATACTCGTCAAACCGAAATAATAAACCGTCAAGTTCAATTGCGAGATGAGAAACGTGGTGGAATAAGGTCAATCAAGAAAAGTCTCAAGAATTTGTTAAGGGGAAACAAGAAGAAGTGAGCAATTTGGATAATTGCTATAAGACAATTTTATTTTGCTTATTACTTAAGTATAATTATTGGTACTTATTTTTAATACCTATGCTTTGGCACTTTAACTTATATTATTTGGTAGGATTTTTAGAAATTAGTTTGGGCAATGTAGTTCGACTTGGATGATCGTTCCATTTTATCATCCTAAACTTATTTGTATGCTTTTGCTACTCTATGCTATTTGTTACCTTTATGATATTATGCATGCCTATTTGTTTCATAGTCATATGGCTATAATTGCTTCCCAAATAGTATAGCTAGCCTTTAAATTTGAAAAGCTTAAAAATATTAGATGATTCTTGAGGTAATAGATTTGACTGCAAAAGAATTTCTAGGATAGCATGATTCTGTACAACATTAAAGGTTAGAAAACATGGGAAAAAATCTTTGTTTTTCTAGAGAACGGCCCCCATAAATATTGGGCGGTCCCCATATATATACAAGACCGCCAGTATATTTATAGGACTGCCATCAGGCATCACAAGGTTTTTTACTGTGTCTCTACTAATTTTCTGTGTAGTTGACTATTCACTCTATAGCCCAGCTACATTCCTGCATTTTGTTAAACACCTTTTGGAATCAAATATTCACCTTCCGATGCCTTACTTCTTTAATCTACTACCTCCAAAACAACTAGTCATCACCTTCACCATCTTCACCATCTTCATAATCATCTTCTTCACTTCTCTTCTACTTCCATGGCTTCCACTCAAGCCTCCTCTTCTAATCCCTCTAAGAAGATCAAACTAACCATCATTCCACATAGAAAACTCTTTGTGGACCTAACTAGTGAAGAAGATGGCACTACCACACCTTCTCCTATAACAAAATCCTCATCTCCCTCTTCACCAAATGCACCATCAAAAACTCAATCAACCAAAGATACATCTTCCACCTTTGGCACTACTTCTTCCTCGTTTAAATCAAAACCACAATTTTTACCTCCTTCCTCAAATGATACACCTTCTCCTCAACCATCAAATCCTTTTCTTGATGATATCATGGATGCTCCTCCAAGACCTACAAATCCAGTTCCACTTTAAAGTCATCCTTCATTAGATATCACTCTCTCCTTGTCACCAATCACTCCTCTTGATCACATTCTTAATACCCCTTCACCATAACCACCACCTCAACCACCTCTCATGGGTCATCCCATTTACTTCAACATGTTTATCTATCATGGAGTAAATTTTCTTTGTTTCTTTCACAACTGAAATCTCATTTTCTCTCTTAGGGATGAGATTAATTTGATGTTTGCTCACCTTAAGTATCTTATCACTTCTGTCATTGCCTCACCTTTTCCACCTTATCTTTAAGAATTTTCCAATGCTTCTAAATAATCTTTCACCTAACCTTTTGCTCAAAGTCATTATCTATGACTCAAGAATCATCTAGGATTTATGAAATATTAAGATCATTAGTATAGTATTGTTTAATTCTCGTATGTCTAGCTATAGTTTAGAATGTTTCTTTATGTTATGCTTATATGCTTAATTCCTAGTCTTGCAATATTCATACTCTTCTAGTATGAATTTAATCTATTTGAATAAATGGTCCTTTATAATTATGGGTGATATAAATGCATTTGTTTTAGATAGCTATTTCTTCTTTATCTTCATTATTAGCCTTGAATATATTTGTCGAGATATTGCTACTTGTTAGAAATGTTTCTCGCACTTGTATTTCTAACTCGGTTTTGTAGCTAAATCCCACAAGCTCGATCCCTTGTTGCCCCAAATGAGGGGGAGTATACATCAAGGAGGAGTCTTGGCATCGTCGATTTCTTTCTCTCTATATCTTGACGATTAACCTTTTTGTATTCGACAAAAGGGGAGAGAAATGGATTAAAACTCATTAATAACTTGAAAATTCTATTTTTATACAAAATGAGTTTATATTTTGTCATCATCAAAAAGAGGAAGATTGTTAATACAAATAATGCCTAAAAACGTTATTTATATTTTTTGAATCCTCTACGTTTTAAAAATGACAAAATGTAAAAACTTTCACGATAAAAATAAACGTTTACATATTATTAATCGTAAACTTCCATTTCGACATAAATCACTTAAGGTATGAATAAACAAATCATTAAACATAAATCACTTAAGGTATGATCAAGAAAACATTTTATCTTAACCATTACATTTTTACAAATGTATTTTTACAAATGTATTTTTACAAATGTATTTTTACAAACATACAATTATAACAAAATATTTTTATTAATAAAAATAATGTTTTTTTAAATATAAAAGTTTGAATCTGGTTTCCCCCCAAAACAGAAAACGCCATACCGGTTTCAACCTTCCCCATAAAAAGACAAAAATTAGAGCGCCAGTCTAGTGACGGCCCCCTAAGTGGCTAGGCGGCCCCTAGATATATCTGGGACCGTCGAGACCGCCGTCAGGAGACGTTAGATTCTCCTAGCTATAAATACTGCACTATTCTCAACAGAAAAACACACCTCTTTGCATGAATTTTTCAATTATCTTTCTCTCTCTAAAAACTTTTTTTCTCTCACTAAATCTCTTGATCACTAACATAGTTTAATCTTGTTTCAAGTGATCAAATCTCATCTTTTACCTTCTTCCTTCTATCAAGTGCAAGAGAACAACACTCGTATTCGCCAAGAAACGAAGTGTTATAGATTAGTGATTTCTCCTCTCTTTTTCTAAAATCCAAATCTCTATATTGATTATCTTTTGTGATTTTTTAAATCAGATAGTGTATAAATCCGATAGTGTAGATCTTGTGATTAGGTAGTGTTTATGAAGTGGTAGATTGGTTCTAGCTAAGATTAGGACTCAACACTTAGCTTAGTGTCGAAAAACAACGTAAGGGACGTGTAAACGGTTTTCTCCGCTTAAAGGGAGCTTGTTGACATAGTGAAATCTCAAGTCGGATACTCGAGGAGTGGAGTAGGGCGAAGAGGAGCTTCGTAGCCGAACCACTATAAATCTTGGTGTCTTGGTTTGATCGTTCTTTACCTTATCTCTTTATATTGTTTGTATTTCTCATTTATTGTTTTATTGTTATTACAAGTAGATAGTCATCTTGATTGGTTCATATTGTTAATTGATTGAACATATACTCGAATCTAACAATTTTAGAAGTAAAATTTTAAAACACCAATTAACCTGTAAACCATTCAACCCCCCTCCCCCCTTCTAGTTTTCACAGATAATGTCTATGATTGAAGAAATGTCTAATCAGGTTTCTAAGTGTAGTGAGGTAGATAAGATAAATAAGACTGTAACTGAATCATTGACTGCTGAGCTTGAAAGATACAAAGAACAAATAAAAATTTTAGAAGCTAGACAAAACATTGATTTAAATGATAAATAAAAGTATATTGATAGTCAATTACGAGAGGTTATTGCTGACAAAAATGCAAAGGTTGCGGATTTTGAAAACCAAATACACTCGTCGAAACTACAACTTTCTGCAACCGTTGAAAGTCATAAGACTTTATCAACAACGGTTGATGTTTTAAAACAACAATCTAAACCAAAAGAGGATAAATATCTTGAAGAGATAATTGATTTAGAAAAGAAAAAGAAAGCCTTAGATGATGTGGTTTACAAAATGGGCCAGTCAATGCAAACAATGCATATGTTAACAAAACCTTAAGTTTTTTACGATGAAGCGCATAAAACAGCATTTGGTTATCAAAATCCTTTGTATCTAACTTAAGCTCAAAGAAAAGTACCTTCCTTGTATTGTGGTAACATAATTTTCAAACCACATGCTGTGCTATTTGTAACTGATTCTGACGAAACATTGATAATGGCTGAAGAAAGTAGGTTAAAGATGAATGCTAAACAAAATGATCCAATTGCAAAAGAAAATAAAGTTAATATTGTACCTGTTGATTATGATGCATTGAATAAACTATCTTAGCATTTTGTTAAGCATTTTGTGCCTCAAAAATAACTTTCATGTGAATGATTTTGACAAAGTGGTAACTGTCCGTACCAAAGTAACTAGTTAAAATGAGGGATCTTGGGGGGGGGGGGGGTTGAACACATTAGGAAAGCTTTTGAAAAAGATGTCAAACATTTTGTTAACACTTTAAAAGAGTATTTTTCATATGTTTGATCAAGGTCTTCATAAATAAATTACCGACATGAAAGAAGTTTTTACACAAATAGAAACCGAAGTTGCCAAATGTTCTGTAGAAAGGAAAACTTTTGAGATTAAAAAGAAAGAACTCTTACTTGAGAATGATTGACTCTTAGAACTAATCATTTCTTAAGATCTTGTGCATACTGTTGTGAACACTCTTGTGACCATTGTTGATTATCAAAACATAGAAAAGAGTTATCTGGATGAATATAATGAGAATTTGAAACTTCAGGCTGAGCTTTCAAAAAAGAATGAAATGGTTGAAAAGGATGTTTATGATGAACTTTCAAAATGTTGAACCAAAATGGAAAACAAATGTATTTCTCTTGAAATAAAAATGCAACAATACAAAGAAAGTTTTCAAAATAACCAACCTCAAAACAATCAGGTTGCTCTTGAGTTTCCTGTATTTTTTGAAATAAATGAATTGAAAGCTCAGTTAGAAGTAAAAAAAACAACTCAATCAGTAAATTGAAAGACCACATTGCTACTTTAAAAGCCAAATGTGTGTCTGAGGGTCATAAATCTAAAAATATATCCAGAGTAATGGCCCCAGGGATGTATAAGTTAGATTTAGAACATCTTTCTCCTAAGCTGCTAAAAAATAGGGAAGCACATGTAGACTATCTAAAACACACACAAGAACATGCTAACACACTTTGTGTAATAGTTGAGCAAACTAGAGAATTAAGGCCTTTAGATAGTGACTTAGATTCTGCCTGTAAGTTTGTTACACGAATTCAGGAGTTGTTAGTTTATGTTAGAGATACATGCCCTAGTTCAAGCAAACAAAGTGAGAAGCTGATTGCAGTTACACCAATAAACAAAAACATAAAAGTTAGGTTTACAGAACCTAGTACCTCATCAAGTAATACATAGAAACTGGTAAACCCTTACAAAACTAAGGTATCTAACAAACCTTTGTTTCCTTCTACAGTAGTAATTAGTTCTACTAGTGCTAGCGGATCATATCCTCCAGGCAATACAAAGAAAAATAGGATCTCGCGACCAACAAGTAGCAACAAGAAGAATAAAGTAGAAGACCACCTTAGGAGCGTTAAATCTAGTTTAAATAAAAATAATCGTGTTTCTGAACCTGTCTGTAATGTAACTGTTAAGCATTCTGTTTTAAATGTGAATTCTGAGCTTATTTGTGCTACATGTAATGAATGTGTGTTTGATGCTATTCATGATTTGTATGTTCTTGATTATCTTAATGATGTGAATGTGCGTGCTAAACCTAAATTGGTTAAGAGCAAAAAGAAGAAAGTGTGGAAACCTACTGGTAAAGTTTACACTAAGGTTGGATATAGTTGGAAACCTACAGGTCGGACCTTCACTATAGATGGAAACATGTCCCCTTCAACTAGGATCACCTCCACTCAGTAGTGCCTCCTAAGAAACTAACTTCTACAACAATAGTTAAGAAAAGTCCGCTCAGTAGTAACAATTCAAGAAAACTTAAGGATATAACCAATATAGGTTCGAGTAGCAAATCTAAGAGTGTAGATTCTAAGCTTTCTAACAACTCAGAACCTAACAAAAATTGGGGATCCAATGTTTCCACTTCTCCATCTTCTTCCGATATCCATTTTAGGTCGTTCAAATCGTCCTCTGGTACCTGGACTCGAGTTACTCCAAGTACATGACTGGGCAACGCTCTTAGCTCATCAGCTTTATTAGCAAATGATGATATCACAAACCAAGTAATACTATGAGTTTCTAAAAAAGAACTAGAGAGAGAAAGGATGGTTGACACTTGTAGAGAGAGAAATAGAGAATAACATAAACTAGGTGTTTTTCACAAATGACCAACATACTCTCCATTGGATGGAGAGGGCTTATATACCACCTATTATGGCCGGCCATGGCTTATGTCCTATGGACTTGGCTCGGTTAGCTTTCTCGTAACCGAACGCTTAACTACAAGCTATGATATATTATACTAGAAGTGACCGAGTCTTTTCTTGATTCCTAACAATCTCTCCCTAAGGGAGGTCACTCCAAGTTACAAAGATCTTAAGCCTAGCATTCTATGAATGTCTTCGTTTTTGCTCATAATCTTTAATCTTTAATCATTATCTTGTTTCAATATGTAGTGAGCTTGATCTTGAGCTTGCTCCTACTTGCCTAATAAATTTTGATCTTAAGCTTTATTGAGATCATCAACCAAACATCATCTCTTTACGTTATCTTGTAATCTCTTGCCTCCTTATAATCTTGTGACCTTCGGACCGACATGCTCATACCTTTTCTATATCTTGAAAGCTATTGGATTATCTCCCTTGGATTGCTTCATCTGGAACACATAATGACTTCAAGGAAGATCTTTTTTAAGTATGAGAGTAGCAGAATACTTGAGTAACATGTACTTGGGCTTTCATCATATCTTTATATTTGTCGAACGAGTATGAGCATGCGGTTATGAACTTGACTCTGCTGGAATGAGGTATCTCCATCTCCATCTTTACATGAACTTGTAATAAAACAGTTAGCAATAAAGCGTGTGGACGAATATGGCTTTGTCATTTGCCGAGGTTTCATTGGATTAACCTCCGGTTCTATAAGGACCGACATGTGATCAGGTAGATTCAAATTAAGAAGAATATCCTTGACAGGATTTCTAGCATTAGTATCGGATCTTCTGATGTGTGACAATCAGAATTACCTTACTTTCTTGTTCTCTTTATTGGAACGTCTCAAAGCAGACATCACGATAAGAGTGAATCGGTTAGTTACTATCTTACCCATTAAGTCGTCAATTCATAATCTAGACCAAATCGATATCCAATTCACAAGTGTGATCCATATAGGATCTCACAAGTCACCTACCGCAGAGCTTGTTTGATGTTGGCTCCGGAAGAATTTCCATCGTCATTGTGAATACTTAAGTATCACTCTGATGTTCTGGCAAGATCACGAGGATAATGGGTAGGACTCTTGATATATTTCTTGTTTTCACAATGTATTAAGAATAAGTAAATGTTAAATAGTGTCCTAGTGAGATTTACGGATGATCTTTTATGGCTCTAGACTCAATAGTGCACTTTGATTTTAGTAATTGAAGGTTGGAGTTGACTGCCACCTTTTCAATACCAACTAACTCGGAGTGAGAAAGTTGATAGATAACATATTTAGTCTCCGTGAGAATTGAAATAGAAATCTTTTAAGAGATTCTGAGTAGCTAGGGAGGGTTGTGCATCACATCACTAGGTCCATGATGTCTATCTTCAATACCAGACAACAACTTAGTGTTTTTGATAGCATATGTATTGACATGGTTTCTACTTAAGTGTAAGGAGGGCTTCTTTCTTTTCACCCTTTATCTTTACATTTCTTTTTCATTCTTCAACCCCTTCAATGCTTACCAATACTTCATCACTAACACCTTGTTGGGTTTATTCCAGTGTTAGCTCTATTTTAGTCCGTATTATTCCCCATTCTCACTTTTACTCCTTTTGTATCATACCTAAGGACTTCTACACTATCTAATGGAATGTCCCTAGGTAGATCTCTTCAGTTCTGGCTGGATCATGGAATAGATACCTAATCTTAATCACCTTATAACTCTATAAAATTAAATACATGGTCAGTCTTTAGGTATCTCTATTCTTGCCATTAAAACCATATTAGAAAAACCGATCAAGGTACTTGTGATATAAATCAAAGCTTTTGTACCTTTATGTTTTCATCTTTTGAAAAGTCCCCCCTGCATATGTGCATCGATTAACGAAAGCCTTTTGCACATACAAGGGAGAAGCTAGCACTGAAGTCCTTTTAGATCATGTTTATTAGTTACATAGTTTTAATCAAATTTTCTCCCCTTATCCAAAATGTCAAAATCTTTTGATATTTAGGATATCAATTGATTAAGACTGTACGGGGGAGAGATATTACTAAATGGCAAGCTTATTCAGAACATATTAATGCTCCCCCTCAATTTATGAGGGAAGGATATAGTGTTAAGTACACATTTTGAAAGATTTTGAATTTAATGAAAAATTCATGAAAATTTTTGATATAGTGTTATTTATGTACATTACATAGTTATATATTATACAAAATAAGATATGAGACATGACCTGACATGTTTAAATCAAGTATGACCTAGTCATACTATCCTTTGCAGCAGTCGTTTGTACGTCTCTATGTTCCTTCCACCCACCAACATTTTAAGACTCCTCATGATTCTTCTTTTGAGCAACTGATCATCAATATTTCTTAGTACATATCCTATGCGTTTTTGATCCTTCTCTGTTGTTGGGAAAAACAAGTGAATCGGTCAACGTACTGCTAAGCAAAAGGTCAACGTACTGCTAAGCAAAAGGTCAAAGTACTGCTAAGTAGAAAGTCAAG
>BQNB010178317.1:0-12882 GCA_026074375.1 Tanacetum coccineum
GCGAGATCCTATTGTTCTTGGTATTGCCTGAAGGCTGTGATCTGCTAGCACTAGTAGAACTCTTCATTCCAGTAGAAGGCAATACAGGTTTGATAGAATCTTGTGTGTTGTGTGAATCTACCTGTTTTGTAGTGTTACTTGATGATGTGGAATGTTCGGTAAACCTAACTTTCTTGTTTTTGTTTATTGATGTGACCGCAACCAATTTCTCATTAGGTTTAGTTAAACTAAGGCATGTAGCATTAACATAAACTAGCACCTCTTGAATTCGTTGAACAATCTTACAGGTAGAGTCTAAATCACTATCTAAAGGTCTTAGTGCTCTAACATGTTTAACTATTTCCCAAAGAGTGTCAGCATGTTCCTGAGAGTGCTTAATATAGTCTATGTGAGCATCCCTATTGTTCAATACTCTAGGAGCTAGCGGTTCTAAATCAAGCTTAAACATTCCTTGGAGCAATAACTTTAGCCTTATTCGGTGGGAGAGCATTTTCAACCACATTTTTTCCTTTTAAACTCTCAATATGTTTCCTCAAATTAGCAATTGAGACATCTTTTACGTCTAGCCTAGCTTGCTATTCATTTATTTTGAAAAATTCTAGAATTTCAGGAGCATTTTGATTGTTTGATGGTTTGTTATTCATAAAACTCTCTTTTTGATGTTGTAATTTAAGTTCAAGATTAACATTACGATTTTCAAGTCGTGAACATCTGAGTACAACTTCATCAAAAATTGTCTTTTCAACCATTTGTCCCTTTTTGGCAAGCTCAGCCTTAAGCATTAGATTCTCATTATATTCATTAATATAACCTTGTTGCATTTTACGACAATCATTGCATGAAGCAAGAGAATTTACACAAATGTGAACTATATCTTGAGATAAGAAAAGTTCAAATAAGTGATCATTTTCCTGCTCTAATCTCTCAATTTCAAGATTATCATTCACAAGACATTTATTATCAGCAGGTAAAACATTAGCAAGAACAGAATCAGCATGCATTATAATATTCATCACATCTTGACAGATAATATGGTTCAAGAGTCGCTAATTATCAAGAGAAACTTCTCTCTTTTGAATATCAAAATATTTCTTGTCTATAGAACACTGATCAACAGCAGCTTCCATTTGGTTAAATACCATTTTCACTTCATTAAGTTCACTGTGAAGACCATTTTCAAAATCTTTAAATGATGCTCGTAAAGAATTTATAAATGGAATGACTTCTTCTTTGAAAACCTTTTTGGTGTGTTCAAAACCCCATGACCCCTCAGTTATTGCATCTGGTGTAGTTCTTACTTTCACCACCTTATCAAACTGGCAAGGTGATTTTTTAGCTTTTGAAAACTTGCTTTTACCAAACTTATATTTGGAAGTTCTTTAGGAACCTCTATGTCAACTGGTGTTTGTATAATATCAAGTTGTTCAGACTTAGGGTTTAAAAGCGGTAACCAGAAAGCTTGTTCTGCAGACAATTGCGTTTATAGAACAAAATGTTTTCCAAAATCTTTAGCCAATTTATTCAACTTGTTATAATCAATTGGGGAAGTATTATTTTTCTTTTTTTTCATAATCAGATCATTTTGTTTTGCAAGCATTTTTATCGACTCTCTTCCTCTAAAATTAAAGTCTCTTCTTCATCAACCACAGAAAGTACATCATGTTTCTTAGATATCATAATTCCATCATACAGTGTTGGCCTAATCCTCTGAGTTTTCTTAAGATATAACGGATTTTGCTAACCAAGAGCTTGTTTATGAATATCATCATAAAACACTTCTGGTTTCATTAGCATGTGCATTGTTTGCGTCGATTGGCCCACTTTATAAACAATATTATCCGGTTCTTTTATTTTCTTTTCTAAATCAATTTCATTGTCCATATATTTATTTTCTTTTTCTTTGGATTCCTTTTTGAAAATAGTTAATGTTTAAGTGAGCCAATTTCTTTGCTAACTAGTTCTTTTATTTCCATGACTTATTTAAAAAGAGTCTGTTTAAGTGAGTCAATTTCTTGCTTAAGTGCACACCTATCCCGAATCATATCATCCATTTGAGAATTAATTAATTTTTCACGACTATTCAAATCAACATTAAATCTTTGTTCAAAAGTTTTAACGCGTTCCTTATATCTTTCAAGCTTAGCGGTTAAAGATTCATTAACAGTTTTGGTTTCCTGATTTGCCTTATTCCAATTAGTTGCTTGATTAGACATTTGTTCAGACATTTGCTCAAACATAGATATTATCATTAGATCTTGTAGTGAAGACGAATTAGTATCTTGAACAACTACTTGTTGTGATTCTTGCAGATATTGAGAATAAGAAATGATATTACTATCACTTGTTATCTCATTATCTAGAGAATCAACAATTGGTGTTTCTTCAAAATACGGCATTTCTAACGCACTTTGATTTATCACTTCATGTTGATAAGTGTCAGAATATGGTACCTCAGAGAGGACGTCTGAATCGTAACTTGAAAGATTGGCCATGAGAACCGCTTTTGCAGAAGAGATATCATCATAGTTGGAGTCATAAGCATCTAGATCATCAGTCTAAAAAGGAGCATTGTGAATGATTGTTGGTTGAACATCATGACAATCTGTAATTCTATAATTTGCTAAAAATGTCAATTGCTCCTCATCCAAAACTTGACCAGATTCCTATGCCTGAGCCAGTAACATCTTTTCCTTAAACCATGTAACCTTCCTTGGTCTCTTAGGCTGAGTGCACTGCCTTGTCATATGCCCTTCACCCTGACAGTTATAACACTTAATAACCCTTGCTTTACTAGCTGCATTGTTTCCCCCTGAACTTGAAGCATTTCCCTGAGTTCGCGTACCAGCAAAACCTTGACCCTGTCTTCCTTGAACTTGTTGAATAGTAACCCTGTCATCCTGAATTATAGCTTGGTTTCTTAGATCAAAAAATGTTCTGAGTTGGTTGTTGGTAGACAGAAAACGTAATGCCAATACTGTTGACATAAATTCCATTGCTTTGTTGAGACAGGGAATTGGATCATCACCTGGAAGAAATACTGGAACAGCAAGTCCTGAGTCAATTTGTGGAAACTCAACTGGTGGTTGTTGTGAAATTGAAGGGGAATGATAAGCATTTTGAGGAACAGATGGTGGTGGATGACTGATTTGAGGTTGGTAAGCATGTTGGTATTGTTGTGGATGATGTGGTGCTTCATAAGTTGATAAGTATGGTTGAGAAGAATGAGTTGTTTGAGGACTTGATGATAGCTGTTGTGGATACTGAGTAGAATTTGACTGAGTTTGATAGTTAGCAACCAATGCAATGGAGAGATCGTGTAACATTCATCAACCATTCATCAATCATACTTCATATTTCATGTCCCCTCATTTTGACTTAAGAAGTAGAAACCCCTAAAATGAGAACAAGTGCAAGAATTACCAAAATGCCTCCTAATGTCAGAAAATTAAATAAAGCATGAATAAAATACAATCAAAGGTTATAAATTTAAAAAGTAAACATGTGACAATATGAGAAATATTTAGTATAGATAAAAAAATATCTTAATTATGCAAGAAAAATAATTATTTTCATTATATTATAGCAATTTTGTAGTATGGTTGTTTTTGTTTTTTTGTTGTTTGGTTGATTTTTGCCGAAATTATTATAGTTAATTACTTAAATTCTACAAATTAACAATATAAAATAAAATAGGGACATTATAAAATATTTTTTTTTTATAATTAGTTTAGAGATAAGGTTGGTTTTAGTTTTAGTTTTAGTAGTAAAGACAAAAATTACATCTAATCTGAATTTTTATTTTATAATTATATATAATATTTCCTTTAAGAAATTAACTGGACTATACATACCACACCTACCCCACCACCCCTCCACAACTAACAAACCACCCTCCCTCCCATCACACACCCTCCACCCCCACCAACCACTCCCCCCCCACGCAAAACCCCACCCCAACCACACCTCCCCACACAACACACACACTTAAATCCCCTCAGCGCCAAAAAAATCACGGCATTATATGTTGTCACATTTTTTTAAATATGAAATTTTCATTACCATTTGTAAAAAATATCTTTAAAACAGAAAAAAAAAAAAAAAAAAGAACCATTTCCTTTTATACTCTTTTTCCTTTCTTTTCATTTTCCAAAACCCTAAAAAAAGCAATTAAAGTGGCGGCCTCCAATAAATTTTTTCAAGGCAAAGGGAACGATTTTTCAAGGGTTCTTGGGTAGTACAATGAGCTAAACAATATTGTTTCATTTGTTTGAGTTGAAATTCGATTTTATGTGTTCTTGTTGGAATTCGCATTCCTATCCTCAGAGCCGAACCTACTCAATAATTATCATAAAATCATCCCATAATTATTCAAAGGATATTATTTATACACTAATAATAAACTCAAATTTACCTTATATAGATCATGATATGTTCAAGAAAAAAAATTACCATTGCAACGTTATTATTGATTTATTAAGCTAACAGATCACACCCTAAACCGCCTAAATAGACTATGCAAGAATAGTATTCGGTCCGGACTCTAAATAAATGTAATTATTACTTTCCGATTATAATTTTTATGAACTTGTATATAATCATTTATGTATCCTAGATACATTGATAGAAAAATTGTATCAAAGTTTATAGAAAATTATGTGGTAGGAAATGTTCTAATTCTTGCCGATTTTGAAATTATGACAGAAATGAAGAAATAAATTTGGAAAAACCAAATTAGGGTTAGGGTTTTTATATTTTTCCCCAGGTCCAATGCAGAAGCTATGAATAGAAGAAAAATTATTAAATTATTGGGGAAATTTAAATTAAGGGTTTGTGCATTTATTGGTTACCCATTTTGTGTTTTAAAAAGATAAGGGGTGTATTGGTAATTTACCCCTCCCCCCCCCCCCCAAGTCTGAAACTTTTGGGGGCTGATTATGGCATGTTTAATATACTGGTATAATTCTTGAAAAATAAGTATAAGGTTATAAAATTCAATTATTGATAATTGTTTAAGGGTAAACCTATTATTATATATAATAAATGGGTATTAATAATATTCGAATTGTAATATAAAAAAAACTGAGGGACTTTAAAAAGTGTAAATTATGAAAAAGGTGACATAAAAAGGTATGATCAGTAATTAAAAAGGTATTAAGTAAGAAAATAATACAAAACTAACTGAAACCAAAATGCATATAATACCGTTGGCTAAACCACTACGCCGTCCGCCGCACTGCCTTCTCCCACTTTCCAATAAAAAAAGACAAAGAGATAATAAAAAGAGTGTGTGTAAAAAAAAAAAAAAATCCCCCCATCCGATTCACAACACGCCCTCACCCAGCCAACCCGCCACCATAAACCAACCCCAACCACCCCGAGCCCCCCCCCACCCCTACCACCAACCCTACACAAACAATATACCGCCACCTCCCCTCTCCTCTTGCTAATAAAAGTAAGTGTCAGACTCCCACCACCACCCTCGACTCCCCTACCACCCCGCCACCCCCTCCCATCATATACACCAAACACGCCCCCACAAAATCAACATTTCCCCAACAACCCCCACCCCACAAACAAAACAACGCCCCCAAACTTAACTCCCCCAACCTTCACACCCTACAACCGCCCATCCCCCCCGAACCACCCCCCCCCCCCCCTCCATCACCATGCACTCCCCCTCCAGCACGTTCCTCAATCCAATATAATGCCCCAAACCACTAACACGCCCCCCCCTATTGTTTTATGACTTTTTGATGTTGGGTAAGTTTATCCCGCCCACCCCAAAGCACAAACTACGCTCCCCTTCCCTCCCCCCACCCTTCCCACCCCACCTGCCCCCCCCCTCGTCTAACCCCCACAGCTATCATTATAGAAAGACACATTATTAGTGAAAGTATAATTATAAAACTTATTAAATCAAGGAAAGGAAATCATATAAAATGCGAAAGTTAAATAAGGAATTCTATTTTTTTATTTAGGAAACTTTCTATAATTAGAAGCTGTCAATTTTTAGAAAGAACCAGAAGTATAACAAGAATATACAATCATGAAACATATTAATCCCATAGGGCAACATGAAAATCATGGGAACGTACTAATCAATTCTAAGAAATCATCAAATTAATAGAAAGTTAACAAAAATAGAAAGATACTAAAAAAAAGAAAGATCTAAACATCAAAATGGTAACTAAGAAAATGGAAAGTGAACCTTAATCATCGTAAAGAACAAGTAACTTAGAAAAGTCCTTCTAACATGTAGCTCGCAGTTATAAAAAATAAAAGCAGATAAGCATACCCATCTCTATTCCAACCTATACATTTTCCGTTACTCTGCTGACATAAGGTACAGGATATACCGTCCTTTCAGTAAGTACATTCATTCTTTCCCAATGATTCATCATCCCCAGAACTACCAGCTATACTTATTCCCCATTTTAATATTTTTTTATAATTATGTCGGTCTTTTTTTTTTGTTTTTGTATTGCCATGCATCCATTACACATGTTTTGAATTTCCAAGACCTTTATTCTTATTATATAAAAATTAATTTATTTATTATTTTTTTCTAAATTCTATTCTATTATAGATTATTTTTTATTATAAATTTTTAATTCTATTTTCTATTATTACAGAAATTTTTATTAATTATAATTCTATTTTATTCTATTCTAGTTTTATATAAAATAAAAAATTTTTTCCTAATATCTATATATTATTTCCCTATTATAAATTCTATTCTACTATATTAAAAAATAAACTAATATAAAAGCCCCATAGAGCAATACAGACACTCCACAGCCAAAACGACCACAGCCGCCAGCAAAACACCCATTGGCCATATATAACCCACCAACTAGACCAACCACCCCATGCCAACCCAAACAAACATCCCCCCCCCACGCTCTGGATCCAGTTTCCACAAGTAGAGAAGAATGACACCCCCAGCCCATGAGCCACATGAGGACGTGCACCAGTAGTACACACACGGGGACTTACATTAACTTTCATCCTTACCTCTTCCCCGCGTTGAGCGTGATAATCACGCGGACGTTTCCCTTTTTCATTTTCTTTCTTTCACCATGTTAACCAGATTATATTTAATGTTTGGGCCAATTTCTTTATTCAGGGGCGTATGGGTTGCATCCAAGTTTACATGTTTTTTAAGCACAAACACGTTCATGGTAGATTGGTTGGTGAGAGGCTCTACCATCCCAACACAATTGAGTGATCCCTCCACCATATTATTTATAGGCAGGCACACCACCTCCACCCCCGTCAATTACATGTTGAGCAGCCCCTCAATTATATGCATGTATTCACAGACATATATTATTATGTAAATGACATGTATGAAATATATGAGCTCGTGGGCATAATAATCCGTTAATTATTATGTATTATGAGAAATGAAATCTCAAGATACTTGACTTCCACGTTACCCCACGTTTTAAATGTTTATATTCCTATTATTTTTAGCCATCACTGATTCACTGGATGTCTTCTTTACTCCTAATCTCCCCCACCAGGTTTATCCGCCTTCCTCATGACATTTCAATATACATGATCTTTTCCCTTTCCTTCTTCTTTTTTTTCTCTTTTTTTTTTTTTCGTCTTTTTTATCCATTTTTTTTTATCTTTTTTCCGCTTTATGCTTTCCTTACCTCTTTTCCCTTTTTTCTTTCCCGCTGCTTGTATATTATTATCCGGATTCAGTACAGTATTACTTACATTGTTAATATATCCCGTTCACTGAGCGTTATGCTCACTCAATAAACTCGTGATTTCTTTCGTCTATCTTATTACCAGGTATCCTAGAGGAGAGATTAGGCTTGAGAGATTGTGTACCTTAGAAGTGCCATTCAGCTTCCTATCTTTTTATCGCAGACACTTTTGTGCTATACTATCTTGGACAACGTTTTTAGTCCTTAGAACTTCGTTTAAGTTTATTCATGTAGAATCTCATAATCGGTAAGCCGATGTTTGATTCCAGCTTTCAACTTTGTAACTATGTTATCATTTATGACATTATGTCCTTTTATATGCTCAAAGTTCATAGTCTCGTGATCTATCTTATGAATCAGGTATACAGCAGTCCAGGGTATGGGTAATTGTCTGTCCCTCTGAGGGTTAACTCAGCCCTGTTGCAACACATGTGGACGTAACCCCAGGAAGTGTCGTCGTGCTGCTGGTAACTCTCTTGCTTCAAATGTGCCATGCTGGTCATCTTCGCGGGACTGGCAAGAAGAATACTGGTGCTAGTTCGTCTGCAAGCTGACAAGAAGCCGACGCATCAGGCCGTGTCTTTGTGCACTTAACATAGTGACTCAGATCAGGCCGCCAAACTTCAGGTACCAATCGACTGGTGCATTATTTAATAAACGGACGTGTAGTATTTGGTTTTAATTGATACGGGTGCGACACATTCGGTGATATCTACAATTATGCTTCAATGTTTTACTAGACACCTATATTACTGATCATGGAATTTATGTAATATCCACGGCCCATGAAATCTTCCCCTCCGCACGTATTAGTACCCATGTATATAGAGATCTTCCTCTACAGTTTTGATGACTAGATTCGTTCAGTTAATGCACTTTCCCTTATGGATTGTTGAGTTTGACATAATTCTGGTTAAAGACTTGGTAGCAAAAACAACAACACGGCTACGATTTGACTGTCATTCCCGTCGTGTTATATTCGGCGTATTCATGCCCTTAATTTATTTATCCATGGTTCCTTACCGGGAACATCTTTGAAGAATCATTTCCCCCTCCGCTATAAAAAGCACGTACCTTATAACGCATAGGCTGTTAAGGTTTTCCCCTGGCTACCACCATTCAAGACAACACTTTCAGACGTTTTCTTCTATTCATATCATTTCCGATTTATTCCCCGAATTTTATGGACGCATTATCCGGAAGAACTTCCAGAATACCTCCTTAATCGCGAGTTGATTTTAACATTGAGCTTATGCCCGACTGAGCCAATCTCCAAACTCCTTATCGCATGGCACCGATTGAGTAAAAGAGTTGACGGATCAGTTTACAAGAGTTGTTGAGCAGGTTTTAATTCGCATCGAGTGTATCGCCATGGGTTTACCATGTTTCTGTTTATTTGTCAAAAGAGGACGGTAGCATGAGATTATGTATCGACTACCGTGAATTGAACAAGATCACCATTCGTAATCGTTATCCCCCCCCCCTCTCCACGTATTGACGACTTATTAGATCAGCTCCAGGGTGCTAAACACTTTTCCAAAATTGATTTACGATCAGGTTACCATCAGTTGCGAGTGAAAAGCAGCCATTTCCAAGACTGCTTTTCGCACTGACGTTATGGTCATTATGATCTTGGTTATCCTTTTGGTCTCAACGAATGCTCCAGCTGTATTTTAATGGACCTGATGAACCAAGTTTTTTCATGAATTCCTTGGACAAGTTCGTCATTGTTTATCACTGATGATATTCTGGTTTTCCTAATCTAAGGAGGAACACGAGGACACAGACAACGACCTCCGCACTGTTCTACAGATTTTACGACAGTGAGAAGTTATATGCCAATATTTTCAACGTACAAATTTTGTTGAGTATGTGGCATTTTTTTGGGTCACCTTGTTCAGCGAAGGAATTACTATGGATCCGCGAAGTTAAGAGGCTATCCACCAAAGGCCAAGGACCGACGTCTGTGACCGCAGTACGGAATTTTCTGGATAGCAAGATATTACCTACCGCTGATTTGTAGAAAGGCGTTCCTTCACGATTAGCCTTACCCTTAACCAAGCTTATATGCGAAAAGGTGAGAAGTTTGTATATGGAAAGCGAAGAGCGATGAAAAGAGCTTTAAGAGCTTACACCGCAACTTTGTTTCCTCCGCAAATTCTTGACTCTCCCATCAGTCCAGGTGGATTTTTCAGATTTACCAGTGATGCTTCTAAGAGGACCTTGGGGTTGTACTCATAGCCGCATGGGAAAGTGATTGCCTATGCTCACGCAACTCAAGCCAATGAGGTCGTAACAATCCTGACTCATGATCTAGAGATTAGCACCGTTAGTCCTTCAGCATCATCAAAAATTTGGAGACATTATCTTTATGCAATCATGAGATATTTTTTAACCGATCCATAAGAGTCTCAAATACATTTACACTCAGCGAGAATTGAATCAGAGACAGGTACGTTTGGTGAGTAACTGAAGGATTAAGAACACAAACATTCAGTACCATCTCGGTAAAGCCAAATGTGGTGGCTGATGCTTTGAGTAGGAAGTTCGGTATGATCGTCATCTGAGTAGCAAAGTGGAAGAAGAATTATTCCGTGACCTTGAGCGTTTTGGATATCGAATTATGTGTTCTGGACAGAGTGGTTTCTGGGCTAGTTTGAGGGTTGAGCCTAAAACCCTATATATTCCACAGATCAAGACAGCTCAGAAGGATGACGAGAGAAATCTAGGCAATTAATCAAAATAGATCAGCAGACCGAGTTTCGCGTTAATGACTATGGCATTATTATGGCAGGGTACTAGATTTAGCGTACTAGAGGCTCCTACATTTCGAGAAGCCTTGATGACATGAGGCTCAAAGTTTCTCTATTTACGATGTCATCCAGTTCGACGAAGATTGTACCACGATCTCAAAGCAACACTTTGGTGAGTGGTATGAAACGCATGTGGCACGTTTGTTGTCAAGAGTTTACATGTCAGCAGTTAAGAATTGAACACGACGTTGCAAGTGGGCTATGCAACCTTAAGATTCCTGTTTGTGAAGGTAGGTACAAATAATCCATGGATATAGTTACCCCCCACCTTACCGGGTTACCAACGGACTCAGAGGAAGCACATGCTATCCATTGGGTTGTGAAGAATCGCTTGAACTAAATCAGTACATTTTTTCCTATCCGTAAGGAATACCCCGTTAGTAAAAATAGCAGAAATTGTACCAAACAAGAAATTATTAGAATTACCACTGTACTTCATCAGCGATCGGTGTCAATTAGAGATCCACGTTTCACGTCTCGTTTCTGGAAAGGTTATAAACAGAAAGCTTGGGGAACCAGGGCTCAAGTTTAGAGCACTGCTTTTCATCCTGAAACGACGACCTCGGGGACGTACGATTCATGACATTAGATGATATGTTATACGTTCATGGTGCCATTTAGAATGGGCAGGAAATTGGGGATTACTATATCTGTCTAGTGGAGTTTGCCTACAATAAAACATTGCATGCAAGCATTAAATGCGCTCCTTTCGAGATGTTGTAAGGTAGGAGATGTCGTGCTCCCTATTTGTATGGGATCCAGGTTTGGTGAACGTATTCTTGAGTGTCCGAGATGATTGAGGTGACAAATGAAAAGGTCGCCGTCGCTTGGGAAACGCTTAAGGAAGCTCAGACTCTGCAGAAAGCTTACCCGACAGTGCATCGCACAGCGTTAGAGTTCTCTAGCCAGGTGAGCATGTTTTCTTAAAAGTAACACCTACACTTGGAGTCAGGCGTTTTGGTATCAAGGGCAAGTTTACTTAGTCCTCGTTTCATCCAATAGGTACCGTTTAATTCTTGATCGCGTTGGTGATGTTTCCTAATCGATTGGCGTTACCTTCCTCAACATCTCATGTTCACAATTGTTTTCATGTATCATTACTCGAGGTTTACAAGTAATCATCCTCTCAGTTTTCCGAACTTATTCCCATTCGATCAGAATCGGAGGATTTAACTTACACGGAAGACCTAGCTATTCTAGACCGTCACGACAGAGTCATGAGGAACAAGACAATTCCTTTTGGTCAACAACCTTTGAGGAATCATCCCGAGCGGGAAGCCCACTTGGGAACCGAGGAGTCCTATAATACCGGACATCCTTATCCTCATTTTCTTCCCAAGATCTGGTATGACCATTTTCAGCTGTGTCATGTTTCTAATTCGAGGAGTACGAATTATTCATTTAAGAGGTAAAACGTTGTAAAACCCTAAAAATAGAACAATGCCAAATTACCAAAAATGCCCCTAAAAGTCAGCAAATTTTAATAAAAGAATGAATAGAAATCCAATCAAGGAGGTTAAAAATAAAGAGTACCAAAAGCATGGACAAGTATGAAATTTATAATAAGATTAAAATATTTTATATTATGCAAGATAAATATTTATTTATCTTATAATATGCAATTTGCCAAAATTAATATAAGTTTAATTACTTATATATACCAAAAAAAATATAAAATAAAATAAGGGGGATTATAAAATATTTTAAGGCAAAATTAAATCTGATTTTTATCCCTTAGAAATACCCAAAATCCTCGGCAATTTAATATGTTTGTATATCGTTTTATATACAATTTTCATTTGTAAATAACTTAAAAACCATATATCTTAAAAACCATTTCCAAAACCCTAAACAATTAAAGTGGCGGCTCCATAATTTTTCAAGGCAAGGAACGATTTTTCTAGGGTTCTTGGGAGTACAAGGGAGCTAAGAAAATTATTGGTTCATTGGTTTGAAGCTTGATTCGATTTATGGTGTTCTTGTGAATTCGAAATACCTAGCCGAACTCAATAATTCATAAAATCATCCATAATTATTCAAGGTATTTTTATAACTCATTTTACATTATATACATCTGATATGTTCATGAGAAAAATTACCATGCACGTTATTTTGATTTATTAAGCTTAAACATGATCTAAACCCTAAATAATTGCAAGAATTGTATTCGGCTCTAAATAAATTTATACTTTCGATTTTATAATTTTTATGACTTGTATATATCATGTATGAACCAGATAAATTGTTAGAAAAATTGTATAAAAGGTTTATGAAATTATTGGGGGAAATTTTAATTAGGGTTTTGTGCATTTATTGGTTACCCGATTTGTGTTTTAAAAGTATAAGGG
>BQNB010178318.1:0-11782 GCA_026074375.1 Tanacetum coccineum
ACATAAAGTCATCATGAAAGCTCAAGTACATGTTTCAAGACTTCCGCTACTCTGATACCACACATCTTTCTAGAAGTGTTAAAGTTAAAGAATTTCAAGAAAGATGCAACATTAAAGCTTTTCAAGAGTGGTATGAGCATGTCGGTCCAGAAGTCGCAAGTCCACAAGGTGGCAAAGTTACAAGATGGCATAGAGATTGTGCTTGGTTGATGATCTCAAGATGCTCAAGATCACAATGTCAAATACAAGTTCAAGGAACAAGCTCAATCCAAGAAGTCAATGATCACTACAACATATTCACAAGAGAAAGTCAAGAGTACGAGCTAAAGACTAAGGATAAAGCATAGTATGCTAGGTTTAAAGTTTGTAAATTGGAGTGACCTCCCTTAGGGGGAGATTGTTGGAAACACGAAAAGTGTCGGTCACTTCCAAAGTTGTAACAAGTCTTAGCTCGTAGTTAGTATAAGGATTAGATTAGTAATCTAGTCCGGCCCAAGGCCCATGGGTGGCCCAACTCCAGCCCATGGCCGACCAATGTAGTATATATACACCCTCTCCTAGTCTTGGAGAGGGTTGGTTGTTCCATTTGTTTTCACACACATTCATTTATACATTCATCCATTTTCCATCATCTTTCTCTCTAACAATCCAACCCACATCTCACTTATTGTTCTTGGTTGATCTTAAGATTACTAGTATTCTTCAGTTTTGTTCACTATGTGACACACAGGTTTCCACTTTGATATTTCATCTACTATGTTTTTTCCAAGCACGAAAGTTTTTTTCAACATAGTAAAACAAACGCTCCTCTTCATCTCGTCATAGTAATTCTCCAAGACACCTTCAACCTCCATCTTGTCATCATCTCGTCATTATCACGGATCTAACTCAACCTCCATCAAGTGCTACATTATCAAAAGATCACAAAATTTAGTGGTTCATACTTCTACTTTCCAGTGACGGCCTTACATCAACTCAAATCACCGGCTACTGTCACTGCCGAGCAAATGAGAACACAAATTGTTGAAATCATTTAAAAATCGCCAAACCACCAAAATGGATATGAAGATGATGCGGTGGTTTCGACGATTGTTGTAATTTTTCCGGCTAAACCACCGCATCATCTTCATCCCTATCCTCTTTTCTGGTGGTCATGTTCTTTAATCGATTCACAACCAAAACACACAAACATATCCATGTTATAAATAACATGGATAACATGGTGACCTAGAGTATAGCAAAAAAATGTTTTTTTTCTTATTAATGAAGAATAACATGGATACCTCTTGATTTGAGAGGATTAGCAGCTTTTTGTGCGGAAACAAACGTAAAACAATTAATTTTGAAATTTGAAGCAAAATTATTCGTTTTTAAAAGAATCTGGGGTTGTGTTCTTAGCGTTCAAAATTATTCATTTTTTAGTTGGAGTGTTGATTTGATTTGGGATTTCTAATTTAAAGGGTGGTGGTGGCAAGTAAATGGTGGTGGTGGTCATGGCTGCTATAGTGTTGGCAGCATGTGAAGGTAGTGAAGGTAGTTGCTATGGTGGTGAAGGGGTGAAAGTAAAGGGTAAAGGAGAAGGGTGTGTTGGGAAATGGGTTTTAAAAATGTAAAATGTGTTGGGATAGTGTATCGATTTTTAGATCTGGGTTATTTTTGTTTAGTGAATATTGTAACATATGTGGTGGGACCAAATAATTAAGATAAAAAGGGTAAAATCATGGCAAATACGTGGCATTGTAACTTGTACACGTAGGCTTACCCGGTTGTCTAGGTAAACGACTACATACAATAGGCGGAATTAAAATGTTTAGTGATTAAATAGAAAAAAATAGTTGACTACACAACATTATAAAAAGTGGTAAGTTGGATACATTTCCAAGCAATTATATTATTGAAAACTTGAAGGACCAAAGTCATAAAAATGCAAACTCCAAGGGCCTAATTGCAATTTTCCAAACCCCAGGGTCTAAAATGTAACATTTTGAAAAAGTGTAAAAATCATATTCAAAACATCACCTGACGTAACTTTAATTAACGCTTCTCGTAGCTAACTTTTCCCAGATATTAAATAAAACACTTAAACCTGATGATATCGTATCACAATACGAGGGAGCTCTTCATATAAGAGTTTCATCTTGGTATTTACGTTCTGACTGAGTTGTTGGTTTAACGATTTCAAGGTACCCTAATCCTCAAATTTTTTACTGAATGACTTCTTGAATTATGAAGGGCCCGAACGGTGATAACAATAATTCCAAACTCTTCAAATCAAACTCATAACTCTTAAACCAAAGTTCTAAAGTACAATCTTCCTAAGACTTGACATATTCTACTCAGGTTGTGTGACATAGCTATTTACTATCATTTTGCTATATCAACTACCCCCGTTAAGATTGTGATAAGGTCGTCAGCTTTTATTTTGGAATATATATTACATCTACCTATCAGGTAAGTATCATAGCCTCTGCTGTTCATTCTTTTGTATGTTTTATAAACCCCGCACGAGGGGATTAACAATCCTATAATACTATATTTCTATTAATTGAGACGTAATGTCATATGCCCCCGTCTTTTACTATTTTAACTGTTTTTTGGGGTAGATACATTGCGAGTAGTGTTAAAACCTTTACATTTTCAGTTATCTAGAACGATGTGATTACTTTTCCAAGGACTTATGAGTTTCATAACCCTCACTTTTAATCTCTTAAATGCGTCATAAACCTGTAAGGGGGATACATGCTATAAATAACGAATACAAGTGTTTTACCAGACTATATGCTAATCTGATACATCATTACAATCAATGCCTAAGTTATAAATCCTATTAGTCGTTAAATTTGACTTCAAGTCGTTAAATTTGACTTCAAGTCGTTAAATTGACTATGGATGTTAATATGTTAGTATTATAAATTCTACTAGTCGTTAAATTTGACTTCAAGTCGTTAAATTTGACTTTGAGTCGTTAAATTGACTTTGGATGTTAATATGTTGATATTATGAGCTCTTCAAGTCGTTAAATTGACTTTGTATGATAATTTTTGTGACATGAGAACAGACCAATCAGACCAAACAAGGCATAACCGATATAATACATTGTTACTATATTCATCATTGTCGATTATTACTAATAACGGTATATACTAACATGAACCAAGATCATAACAATATCATTTTTCATAAATAATTATGTTTTTATACAAATATTATACTATTACTTACTATTTATATCCAAACTATGAATTTCAAGTCAACCATTTGTTGACTATTTTAGCAAGGTTATCTCAGGTAATTTGAGCACGTTGCGCAACGAGGGGCGGAGAGTCATGGGCTCGAAGATGCTGCACTGTTATCATTCAAAACCATAATGGTTTGTTAATTTTGAGACCTTATTTTGTAAAAACTCTGATTATTAATGAATGGATAACTAAATTTTCCAACAATCGTTTCTTTTAAAGTTGTTTTTATGATTATGATTGTTATATCCATGTAAGTAATACCCCAGATTAGCTTTCGCTGCGATATTGTAAAAATAGGTATACAGATTGGTATCACGCCATGGATTATAGAGAACAAGGTCAAAACCTTAACTATAACCACATTTCTTTTTCAGCCATCAAAGTCCTCTGTGCCACTACATTCCGGAACAATATGTAAAGATACATATCTATTATACTATTTTACATAAATAACTTATGTTATTTACAAACTAGGTGTTTAATAAAGAAGAACGATGTCTGCTCCCAGACCACTTTACTTCCGATATTGAGGATGCTGTTTTCCTCTATGAATATTCTCAACTTAACTTCGGTCTTCATTGGATTATTTTCCCAGCATGCATCAGGACATGCAGTTCTTTTAACTCCTCGAAAACTCTAACACTAATATGATCCCACCATATTTCTAATCTTTCTACAATTAAATTTTCCTTTGTTTAAAGGACGTACAAGCATTGTTTATAGGCTAAGGAATTCCCTATTTCATCACCAAATCCATTACTATCATCACCAGCTATTTTTGACTCTAGCTCTAGTATTACCACCATCACTACTATTTAATCCTTGATATTTCTTTATTTCTGAAGCACTATTACTACCTAGGAAGCAAATCCATTCTCCATATTATTCCTTAACTATGTTATTTAATTCATCTCGGAATCAAACTTGTAATTTGGTATCACCGTCTTCCTTAGTTTATACTTTCTAGCCCCTCCCTCGGGTATTTTTGAAATAGAAAATTGTCAGATAAATGTATCTGAAACATCATAAGAAACAAGTCCTAAGATACTTGATTATTTAGATGACTCTATCTTCTACCGCATTGAAGAATGGAAGAAGGACGTATAAATGGTAACGAACTAAAGACCAAACTCAAGGAAATCCGTACTCAGATTATCAAACTTCAAAAGAAGCGGTTAGGGCAAAAGGATAAGATTACCTTTGCTCACTATAGAATTTCTGATCTTGAACAAATCATTAAGAAAATCCAAGCTCGTCACCAAACAAATCAGGAAGATCTTTAGGATGTCATCTACCAGCTCAAAATCATCAAACTATTAGACTAGTAAGCTTTATCCTAGCCCACGGGAATATGTGGTAATAAATAAAAACGCTGTTAAATCTTGACAAGTACAGTAAAAAGGCAAGTTTATTTAGAAAAAAGTCAGATCCCGTTATCTACCTTGTTGTTTCTTAAATACCACTTTAAATTCATCTCATCAATCATTTTATCATTCAACCGTCATTAAGCATCAGTATCTTCCGTCTTTATGAATCCTACCATACACCTCTAAGGCTTAAAAAAGGTTTCAAAATTAAGCATTATCTTTTGCATTTAGCATCACATTCTCTTACTTTTCAAAACTTATGATGTCATTCTTATTACATGTTATCTTTTGTTGATAGAATGCCTCCTAAAAGGACGTCAACATCCGAAACACCAGCCATAACTTTGGATGCCATCCGGCAACTGACTGCTGATTTTACTGCAGCCCTGGAAGCACAGACTGCTGCCATGGTAAGTGCTAGTAATCTTACTAGAACTCCTGCAGTGAAAACGGGAAACTACAAAGAGTTTATCAGCTGTCAACCTTTCTACTTTAATGGTACGGAAGGAGCAGTAGGCCTTATTCGCTGGTTTGAACGAACCGAATTAGTATTCTCTCAAAGCAGATGTGCTGAGGAAAATAAAGTAACATTTGCTACTGGTACTTTAACTAACGATGCCTTATCCTGGTAGAATGCATATGCCCAACCCAGGAAATAGACAAGCTAATCAAACACCTGGACTAAGTTAAAAAGGCTTTCTGACGAATAATATTTTCCCCGACTAAATGAGATCGGAAAAATGGAAGAGAATTACAATCTAGTGTAAAGGGGAAATGATCTTAAAAAACCCCTATGTTTAAAAGAATTCCAAGAATTAACCACCTTGTGTCCAAACATGGGTACCAAACAGTGAGAAACTCTTTAAGCTTTTATCGAAGGTCGATCCTCGAAGTCATTGAAGGAAACGTTACTGCCTGAAACTCTTCAAACTTTGGGAGGAATCCCATCAACATATCCCAGAGTTAATGGATCAGACAATAAAATGCGATTCTATCAAGAAACCAATGATTCATAAACGAAATAGAAGAGAACAGAAAACACCAGCCAACAACAACAACAACTACACCAAATACATAACAACAATAACCACTTCAACAATATGCAAAAAGGAACAACTACCAAAATAACCAACAATTACAACCGTAACGATGATTACCACCACCAGCAGAATAGAAGACAAGAAACCTTCAAAGTTTATACTGCCGCCAATGGGTATATTGGGAATCGTCCCTTGTGCAAAAGATGTAGACTACATCACACAGGACCTTGTAGTGTCAAGTGTCAGTTTTGGCAAAAGAATAGGCCACCGACCAAGTACGCAAAAACAAAAGATCAACGCACTAAAAATAACTCTTGAGGATATTCAAGTTCATCAGAAACTTCTTCAAACGAAAACCCCCGATCATCAAGCTTCAATCCTTGTTGTTTATTATTCTAGAATCCTACTATATACGTAACATAAGTATCAGCTCTTTTAGAGTTTCGTATGTAAAGTTATCCATGAAATAATAAAGTGATGATTCATTACCTCTTGTAATCT
The DNA here is from genome assembly GCA_026074375.1 of Tanacetum coccineum. NCBI lineage: Eukaryota > Viridiplantae > Streptophyta > Magnoliopsida > Asterales > Asteraceae > Tanacetum > Tanacetum coccineum. The sequence continues at coordinate 6,148 of BQNB010178318.1, forward strand.
AATGAATCGAAAATCTGTCATCAATTTGTCTAAATTCCATTAATTCTATTATATTCAACTAGAATAACTCTCCTCATACTTTGCACATAAATTTTTCATCCTCAATTATATGGGGCATCAGTACAATCAAACATCTTAATATAATTAAAACACATTATTAACATATCATGTTTTTTTATGCTTAGGTAAACGATTTATGATCATCTTATTTGAAATGAATCTAGAATGCTTCTTCATTTTGAAAAAGGAAATTATAAATTCCCTGAACTATGAATTTATACATTCCTCAAGGTTACAAGGAGTTTGGACGCTTCTTTTGTGAAATTGACTAATTATAAATAAGTAGCTTAAGTATATAACATACGTACAACAAGTTTCTTTTAATCCGTTTGTTTTTTTACAAACAATCCCTTAATCATTTATTCTTATTACCATCATTCAACCTTCAATCACTATTCATTTCAAAATATGTATCTTAAACGGATTAGCCACTCACCTTACAAATTCACAATCATATCCTTGACATCCTTCATTCTTGTGATCTTCCGTATTTCTAAAAAATTCTTATATTCAGAAACATATAACAAGGAAACACCCAAGAATCTATGCAAATGTCAAATGATTTTACTACCAACTAGATATAAAAGTTTTGACAAATACTATGATAGCTTCTTATTCGATGTTGACCTTTTTAAAGGTTAATGAACTAACGATTCTTTACGATCAGAGTGGCGTAGCAGAAGCATTGTAGGCCCATAACCTACAGGTTTCGTAAATTGAAATATTTCATCACCTATATTCTATCAGGATCTGGAGAAATTCTATTTTCTATCATCAAAAAGTGTGGTCTTGGAAATAAGTAGACGTGTGAAAGGAGGTAATTATAATTATGATGTACAACATAATTATAAATGCATCACACACACCGTGACTGGTAACCTTAGATTAACCTAATTTCATACACAGTACTATCTCTAGGAACATTAACCACTATAACTTTCCAATTAAATTCTCGGGACGAGAATTCTGTAAAGGGGTGGAGACTATAACAAGCCAAATTTTCATCACATGCATAATTCAAGCTATTTTACTATGAATCACAATTATACGGGAAATTTTTCGCTTTATTACATTACTTGCATTGTCAATATCTCAGTATGTCATAAACTAAAGGTAACGAGCTCAACGCAACCTATCTATGACAATCCTATTCAAGCCAACATCATAAATTTCAAGTCAATATCATAATATACATTATTACAAAGTACAGTATGCTATAAAGTACATTTCACAACGTTATATCTAAATGTCTTTAAACCGTTATCTTATGCCTCTAAAAAGCCCTAATTCATGTGGGGTTTAATTACTAAAGTGAATGCCAACCAAAGGGCTACTAAACATAATTGTAACAAAGCAATATAAGATCTCATTTGAAATATAAAAATCCCTTCAACTCAAAGGACAAATCTCTAAAAGCACAATTTATAAGTCATTAAGCATGATCCAAAATAGCCATTCTACCTCCATTTTCATTCTAATTTCTTCACCACCACTAACGCAAGCACTACACACATTTTACAGAGGTGTAAAACCCTAATTTTATTCAATTCATAAGCATTTCATACATCTTTTTAACTCAAAACCCTAATTCATAACCCTAAAACCCCAAAAACCGAGCTAACAAGTTTCTGCACCATGACCCGTTTCTGATTTTTATCCATTGTAAAACCTAAACCAATACTTAAATAATATTATAAGAACATAAATTACAACATTTTCAATCATAATCCATTATCATTTCTCATCTACTTCATTAAACAAGAAACAAATCCAAAAACTCTAAATTGTGCCCTAATTATGGATTTTGCACTACCGTTTACCTCATTTTCAGACCATCGCTTTCTCAGTAAGGCAACCAAGAGTCATTGTAAACCCATAAAATGAGTTTACAAACCTTTATCTATCATTAACCATCCTTTCTTCAACAATGTACAAGAATTACAAAGCTAGAAAACCCTAAAAGTATTATACGAGCCCTAATTCCAAGCCATGACTTATTCTTTCAATTTCAACCCTTTTTAACTTAAACCAACGATCAAACCTCATTAATAATCCTTTATATAAGTCCTATGATCTGTATTCCATCATTTCCAATCAATAATATTCGAATTATAAGCAAAGAAAGTCACGAAAACCCTAAACCATACCAAATGGTACCCGCGACCTCATTTCTTCAATTTAAACCCGTTTTAACCCAAACCAAATGCAAACCTTTGCTAATAAACTTATTTACAGACCTTGGTAACACATTCTAACCATCCATGATCATTATATATGAAATCTAAGCAAAGAAAACTTGTGAAAACCATGCCGAGTCCAAAACAGACCCGCACCCCATTTTTGGCTTCTTTAACCCATTTTAGCCCTAACCATGTGCAAGGCACTTGCATAAACTCCTTCTAGACACCTTGTAGCAGCTCACCCACCTGCTTGAACCTTCTCTTGGTCGAAATTAAAGGCACATGGCCTTCTTTTTGCTCCAATCAGCCGCGGACACCACAAGAACCAAAACCACCTCCATCAACCTCCACCTTGCACCATAGCCTCTCCAACACAGCCCCTAGACTCTCCACATCATCTCCCATGTGTCCTAACCTGATCACTAAGATTTCTTGGCCTCTAAGGGTTGGAAATGCTATAAATAGGGGTCTTGGGCACTCATTCAAACTCGCACCACACCTCCTCCTCTATAACCCTTATAGGCAGCAATACTTTGCTCCCTTATGATCCTAGGATCATTAAAGAAGTTCAAGAAGCGAAGCCTTGAAGAATTGAAGCCCCGGAGTAAAGATACAATCTTCCTAAGACTTGACATATTCTACTCAGGTTATGTGACATGGCTGTTTACTATCATTTTTCTATATTAACTACCCCCGTTAAGATTGTGATAAGGTCGTCAGCTTTCATTTTGGAATATATATTACATCTACCTATCAGGTGAAGTTCATAGCCTCGCTTTTTAATCTTTTGAATGTTTTATAAACCCACGAGGTGGATACATGCTATAAACTATATTCTATTATGATACGTGAATTCATAGCCCCTCTTTTACTATTTTACTGTTTTGGGGGAGATACATGCTTATTACAAACTCTTTTACATACTCATTTATCTTATAACAATGTGAATTACTTTCAAGACTTATTGATCATAAACTCACTTCTAATCTCTTAAATGCAGACCTTTGGCTTCAAGTCCAAATTTTTTATGACCATGTCAATCCCGTCACAAGACAAACCATTGACCAATCGGCCGGTGGTAAGCTTCGTGACCTCAACGCCGAAGAATCTTGGGAATTATTAGAGGATCTCGCCCTCTATGACAACGAAAGTTTGAACGACCCAAGGGATTTCGCTAAGCCGGTTAAGGCAATCGCTTTGCCTCAAGATGTCCCGAGTACATCCGACCACCGTCTAATCGAGCTCAAAAATCAAGTCCAATTCTTGATGGAAGCTCATCTTGCTCTGACACAACCTACTCAAGTGAACAAAATCACTACCTCATGTGAAATTTGTAGTGGTCCTCATGACACTCAGTATTGCATGGAAAATCCCGAACAAGCCTTTGTTGAATATGCATCCTCGCGTACCGATGAAGCGAGAGGTAAGTGGTATACCTTCAAGCCCGAACAAAACAATCTTGGTGACACCTATAATCCGTCATGGAAAAGTCACCTAAACCTTAGGTGGAGACAACCCCAAAATTCTGAAAATAATTTTCCAAACCCACCTAACCGGTTCCAACCCAACGGTTCAATCCCGAACCGTTCCTTCAACAATCGTCCTCAAAATTTTAACAATCAATCAAATATTGAAGGACTGGTTTCCATCTTCATGGCATCTCAAGACGCTAGATTATACAAGTTTGAAGCCGATTTCAAACGACAACAAGGTGAAATGACCAACAAAATAGACACTGTGTTGAAGGCCATCACCGATCAAATACCAGGCACATTACCTAGCGATACGGTTTAGAACCCAAAACTGAGTACTTCCCCAGGTTTGTTTGCTCGTTCTTACCCAACTCAAGACCCGCAATGCTCAAACCATGTCCATGGCTCAATCAATGCCATTACAATCTATCCTAAGAAACCAAACAAACTCGAAAATGACAAATCGGAAGAAAAAGAGCATGGAAAAGAGGAGAGCCCCGAAGACACCAACACCATGATACACAATGATAAAAAAGGGGATACATCACAACTGGAGCTAAAAGGTACAACTAATCTAGGGCCTAACAAGAATGACGATGAAATAGAATGGCTTGATGTTGAAGAATCTCTAGATTTAGTTGACACAAGTGAGGAATCGGTTTATGAATCGCTGATTAAGGAGATGCCTAAATGCTCGCTCAATTATGACTTTATGATAAAAAATGGTGACCCAAGAAACCTTAAGATTCCCTACATGATTGGACATAAATTTATGGCTAACGCGTACATTAATGTCGAACTACCCATGAACATTATGTCCTTGGACTATTATAACTCTATTAGAGAGGATAGATATATGAGTATATAGGAAGAAATTTCATAGGACTAGGAAGGGATATGCACATATTTGTAGGAAACATGAGTTACGTCATGGATTTCACCATCCTGAAAAGTATTGAGACCAATATTGATATGAGCTTGTCAAACGTAGTATTTGGACGACCCTTCGTTGAGATCGCCTGCCTAGCTATAAATAGGAAATACGGGTTAATGACTTTCACTAATGGGATTAAAAAGATTACCTTTAAAACACCATATAAGGACCCGGAGAAGAGCGAATTGTCTAGCGAGGGTCATGACTTATTATCATCTTGGGTAATACTCAGTGAGGATCACTATGATAGAGGATGTAGGAGGCCATCCGACTTAGAAATAGGTTTATAGAGACACTAGTAAGCTTGGACCCGAATACCTAACTGGAATGGATGATGAATGAGAAGCCACATAAGGAAGTATGAGTTCAAGTCTAGCTACAAGACTCGTTAATAAAGAAGAGCGCTTCTTGGGAGGCAACCCAATTTACTTTTACCGCAATCAGGAGTGTCATGTGTGTTTTAATTCTTTATAGTTTGTTTTATTATGTTTGAACTATCTTGTAATCATGCTTTGCATTATCTTTAACTTCGTCTTAATTTCAATCAAAGGTATTTTGCAAACAATAAGTGTAGGGGAATTCATCCGGCTTCTGAGCCAAATTCAAACATGATAAATGAATTGTTTAGATTAATTCGCGTCAGTTTCGAGTCATATGATTGAATTGTTAAATCTCAGATTTTGTACAGCCATTTATACAGGAATTAACTTATGAAATTAAGTGCAGGAAATTTTTCATCAAAAACAAAAATTTTGTTTTCACAGACAGTGGAGATGGCGCCACGATTAACACGCGATGCCGTCACCACGACACCTGTGACAGGGTCACCACAACCCTGACGGCGTCAAACGCCCATGTTCAGAAAACTCAAAGTTTTTAATCATTTTTGAAAATAAAACCTGCACAACATTTAATATATGTATTCTTCTGTTATAAACCTGCAAAACCTAATGAGTTTAACAATTCTTTCATCCTATCTATCGAGTCGA
>BQNB010178319.1:0-12882 GCA_026074375.1 Tanacetum coccineum
CAACTAAGTCAAATTTACCCTTTTTAGATATACACAATAATTACTTCCAAATTTCTAATGCTTATCTACTAAAAAAAAAAACTTTTTTTTTTAATTTAAATACTTTATACCAAAATACCATTATTTCCAAAAATCCATAACTTAAGGTTTTTATTTTCAAATTCTCTTCATATACCATAGGTTATATTTCAAAATTAATATTTTGAAATGAAAAACTCAAATTTCAAAAATGCGGGTTTTACATCATGAGTATCTTCTTCCTCTGCTGCAGCAAACGCGTAAGCAGCCATATTACTTTCATCTTGAAACCTTAAAGGTTTCGTTCTTGTCCTTCACTCCCTATCCCGAGCCAACTGATAATCTATGAGATCCGGTGGCTGATCGATTTCTTGATTCCCTGCATCTTCATCATCGCCATCTTCCTGATCTTTCTGATCTTCCTCAGGCGTATGATTATTTAACCTCTGTAGTTCCACCTCAACCTGTAATTCCTCAACAGACTTATCACTTGCACCAGAATCCTTCAACGTGTCTTTGTACATGACACTTTCATTAAAGACCACGTTCCTGCTAGTGACTATTTTAGGTGATTCACCATCAAGCCTATATAGTCTATACCCCTTCACACCCTCGGGATACCCCAAAAGAAAGCATTTTATCGCTCTTGGATCGAGCTTACCTTGTTTATCGTGTGGATATGTGACACAGCCTAAAATCCTCAACATCCCATAATTACTTGGATGTCCCAACCACATCTCCATAGGTGTCTTTTTCTCAATCGCTGTCGATGTGACCTATTTATAAGATATGCGGCCATACATGTCGCTTCCGCCCAGAAGGTCTTGGGCAATCCAGACAGAATCAATAAACAGCGTACTTTATCCATGAGAGTTTTGTTCATACTTTCTGCTAACCCATTTTGCTGCGGCGTCCCGACAACTGTCAGATGTCTAGCAATCCCACTCTCAACGCATAGCTGCTTAAACTCTCGGTTACAGAACTTGAGACCATTATCCGTCCTTAGCTTTTTAACCGTCCTCCCAGTCTGATTCTTTACTACTTGCTTCCACTCTTTAAACTTTCCAAATTCTTCATGTTTGAACCTGAGGATACAAACCCATACCCTCCTAGAATAATCATCAACAATAGATAAGAAATACCTCTTACCTCCCAATGATTCCACTTGAGACGGACCCCATAAGTCTGAATAAACATAGTCTATCATGTTGGGATTCTTGATTTGATGAGATAAAGTGAATAAAAGAATGAAACAAGAAGGACTAAAATTGTCATCATGAAGTTCTACAAGATGTAGAAGAAAATAAAGATTTGGTCAAAATAAAATAAGAATTAATATTAATGAGAAGATAATTAATTGATTATCTTATTAATATATTAATTAGTTTCCTTGTAAGCCTAGGACTCCTTATGCTATAAAAGGAGATCCAAGCATTTAGATATCCATCCATAGAAAACTAGACCTCTCCCGATGAGAGTCTAGATAGTTAGATAGCAAGTCGACTGATGAGAGTCGAATAGTACACCATAGTTAGTTGGTGTAGCCCTAAATTATAGTTGGGGTAATAGGGAAACGTTCAATAAAGAAAACCTTATGATAACATTGATTGTGTTCTTTATTATTCCGCTGCGTGTTATCAATCATTGTTATTGTCAATCCTATATATATAAGATCTAATCAATCTTGAGCCGTAAACGATCTTATCAATTGGTATCAGAGCCATGTGGCTCTCGATCTAGGATTACAAGGTGTTTCTGGTATCGTGTTCTTGAAGAAAAGATGTAAAATTTTCTGTTTTTGGTGGTTGCTCGATCTAATGACAATTAGGGTTTTTACAAACCCTAATTCAATAAAAACAGGAATGGTATTCTATGATGTTCCTACTGGCTTTGGTGAGTTAATCTTTGGATTAATGATGAACCCTAGTAGGAATAAAGAATGATAGCAGCTTGGCGTGTAATCTTTGCTTGAAAGTTTTGTTCTTTTACACGTTGTAATAAAGATGTGGATCATACAATGAAGAAACAAGCAGATCGTGTAACATGTTTAGGTTTTTTTGTTGGTTTGCTGCGTGATGATGTTAGTGACAGATTTCTTGTTGAAGAAACGTGATGTTGTTGTTTTAAATAAATCTCAAAGGTGTTTAATAACAACAACAGCAGTAGTAAAGAATGGGAGAGTTAATAGAGGGTTTCATATGATGATTGCATAAATGTGTTTTGTTTAGATGGATGCGTGGATGCAATAGATGTAGATGCAACATATGTTTTGAAGATATGGCTGAAAGATTATGTTAATAAATGTGGTATATGGAATGTGATATATGGGCTGCGTGTATTTTTGGAAGAGATGCGTGAGTATGTGCTACCTAAGGGATTAAACAAATCAATGTTGCTTTGTGCTTTATTGATACTGCCATTAGATTGGGGTAGTTGTCTTCACATGGAGAGCAATATATCCTATTATATTAAACGTGGCCGACAGAAAATAATCAACAAAAGGAAAAAGTGCCAATTACTTTATATAAAAGAGGAGAAGGGTCCATTCACTTTGTGACTTTGAACCAACATGGCGTGCACTTGGAAGTGATGTTAATGGGGTACGTTGTCATGTATGCGGCTGAGTCTGATATAAGTGCACAAAATAACTATGGAGTGCGAATTTTTTTCCGATGTCAAACTTGGCTCCCATCATTCTTTAATCCCTTTATTAATTTGCTAAACCTTGTGAAAAACCTTACAATCACAAACTAACAAAGTCCCTTGTGCAAAAACCTTCCTTTAAGTCTTCTACACCTTGTCGCGAACCCGGACAATCGAAGACCCAAGACCTCTTTTCTATCGAAACCCTGCTACACCCTTGGCATTCAAGATCCGAACAACAAGAAACTCTTTGTTGTCGATTACCTAGTAGCCCAAGCAGAAAAACTTTTTGCTCCTTCCAGAAAACCGAACTACAGAGACCCTTCAAGATCGATCCTAGATAACCAGAGAACCCCGCGAACCGAGCTCTTGATACCACTTGTAGGATTGATAGCCTACAACCCTGGTTACTAGATGCGGAACCTCGATCAAGAAGAACACATAACACAGCAGTCGACAGAAAAGAAAGAGAAGAACAGAGCAAGCACACACAAGGTGTATCCCTAATCGATGATTGATTAGGTAATTGGAAAAGAAGAAGTGTTTCAAGTCCCATCCCCCCCGTCACCTCCTTTATAGAGAGAGGGAGAACAAACCCTAAAACACATGGGCTGGACTTGCGACACAAGTTAGCCCACGAAAACTTAACACTTGACTACCCTAGACTTTTGCTAAAATAAAGACTAAACACAACAATTTCTACCTTAGGCTTTATATTAGCCTACACCGAGCTTCAACAACTCCAAGCAGTGTTGTAACTTCCGTCCAGGTACCACCTTCGTCAAGGCATCCGCAACATTGTGTTCAGTACCCACCTTAAGAACTTTAACCGTCTTTGCTTCCAAGACCTCTCTGATGAAGTGATAACGCACATTGCTGTGCTTAGATACCCTTACATGAAAAACATGATTCCGCAATAATGAATCGCCCCTGATTAAACAATTAACTAGCCACAAAGGTGTTAAGCTCCACGCCCAACTCTTCCAAGAGTCCCCTTAGCCAAATAGCTTCCTTCACAGCCTCTGTAAGGGCCATATACTCCGCCTTTGTAGTTAAAAGAGCCACCACGTATTGTAGCGTTGCCTTCCAGCTTACAACACATCCCTGTACTAAAAATGCATAACCAGTGATAGACCTACCTTTATCTGGATCCTTAGCATAGTCTGAATCAATTAAAACGCTTTACGTTCCCCATGGTTGCCCACGATGTGTCCCATACACAAACCAACCCGTTTACAGTTACCACCGAAAATATTTCAAATCCACTTCACTGCTTCCCACTGATTTTTACCTGGATTCGCCAAATATCTGCTACTAACACTTACCGCAATACGCAATGTCTGGGCCTCGAGTGCCAGCCCATCAAGTACATTAAGCTCCCAACCGCATTTGCATATGACACCTTACTCATCCTTTCAACATCACATTCCCTAACTGGGCAATCCTTCAACGACAGCTTAAAGTGCCCACCCAATGGCATTTGAACCAATTTTCCATTGTCTATTCTAAAATTATTCAAAATCTTAGAAACGTACCCGGATTGTGACACCCTCAGAATCTTGCGACTCTGATCCCTGACGATCTCCATACCAAGAATCTTCTTTGCTTCCCCAAGCTCCTTCATGTCGAACTCCTTTTTAAGCAAAGGCTTGGCAGACCCAATCTCAGCCTTGCTCTTACAAGCAATCAGCATATCGTCTACATATAACAATAGATAGATATACTCACCTAGTGCATAACTCCTGTAATATACGCAACTGTCGTAATAACTGCTACCTTAAACCCATTGCATCGCAGTACTCATCAAACCTCCTATAACCATTGTCCTAGGTGACACTGCTTTAAACCATAAAGGGCTTTCTTTAACAAAACATACCTTGTTACCTGTTCATTAACCCTCGGTGCTTGCCTCATGTAGATCACTTCTTCAAGATTTCCATGTAAAAATGTCATCTTTACATCAAGCTGCTCCAGCTCATAATCTTACATCAGCAATGCAATAAAACCCGCATAGATGTGTGGTCAAAAATAAAGAGACTAGGAGAAAATACTTCATTGTAATCAATACCTGCTCTCTGTGTGAATCCACGAACCACCACCCTTGCCTTGTATCTAGGCTTTTAAACACCTTCAATCCCTTCTTTTATCTTGAATAGCCATTTACAGCTCACCAGCTTTTGCCCAGCTGGATGATCTACTAACTCCCATGTCTTGTTCTTCCTAAAGAATCCCATCTTTCTTCATAGCAAGCTTCACACTTAGAACTGTCTTCACAAGCAACTTCCTCTTGGTATGTCAATGGTTTATGAATATCTTCTTCCTCTACCGCATCCAGCAAACGCTAAGCAGCCATAATACTTTCATCTCAAACCTCAAAGGTTTTGTTCATATTCCTTCCGCTCTCTAAAATCCCAGCCAACTAATAATCCTGTGAGATCTGTGTCTGATCAGTTTCATGAGCCCCTGCATCTTCACATCGCCATCTCCTGATCTATCTGATCTTCCTCAGGACGAATGATTATTAAACATCTCTGCAGTTCCACCTCAAACTGTATTCCTCACAGACTTATCACGTCTTGCCACCAAATTTCCTTCAATGTGATATTCTTTAAGCATGACACATTCATTGAAGACCCGTTCTGGTAGTGACTATTTTAGTTGATTCACCATCAAGCCTAATAGTCCTGTACCGCCCTTCGCACCTCGGGAATACCCCAAAAGAACGCATTTTACCGCTCTCGGCTCGAGGGTAATAGGGAAACGTTCAATAAAGAAAACCTTGTGATAACATTGATTGTGTTCTTTATTATTCCGCTGCGTGTTATCAATCATTGTTATTGTCAATCCTAAATATATAAGATCTAATTAATCTGGAGCCGTAAACGATCTTATCATATCACTCCATGAGTAGTGTGCCTTCCTACACTGAAACTGACTCAATGTAACTTTCCCAGAACATAATTCTTACAAAAATCAAGCTTACCTAGACTTTTCTTGCCAAACAGCCCCTGCTTTTCCAGCTCCTGTAGTCTCGCCTCGCTGATATGTCCTAGTCTTTTGTGCCAAACCTGCACAAGACTGTCTTTTTCTTCAACACTAGCATTAAGCTCACCTGCCATTGCATGGCCATCCAAATAGTATACGCAATTATCCCTTCGTATTCCAGATAAAATAACCCTGGAACCATTAATCACCTTGACTTTGCCCGACTGCAATTTTACGATAAATCCCTCTTTTTAAAGAGTTCCCAATGATATCAAGTTTCTTTTCAATTCAGGAATATACCTGACATTGTGTAACACAAAACTTGACCCATCTCTCAGTTGTATCCTCACCTTGCCAATACCTCTGATCTTACACTCCCTGTTGTCACCTAACTGTACACTACCCCTATTGCATTCTAGAAAATCAAAAAATATATCTAACCTGGGTGTCATGTGGTATGAACATCCTGAATTCATGATCCAATCTAGTAGAGCCTGTGTGCTCATCACCATCATCACCTCAAAATCGTCATAAGTCAAACCACTAGAGCTTGGTTGCTCATCTTTCTTGATGTAACTTGTTGACTTCTTGCGATTATTCTTCAGACTGTTTCTCTTCAAGTGATCCTCAGATTGGCAAATATAGCACTTGAGTCTTCCACCTCGAGACTTCGATCTTAACTTTCTCATTGACTGACGTGAATCCCTACGATCAGTTCTCCCCCTCACATATAACCCTTCACCATCATCCTCCTTCGCCTTAGACCTTTCTTTGATTTCCTTTGAATTTAGTGTGGTCATCACGTCCTCCAAAGTCAAAGCTTCCCGTCCATAGATCAAGGTATCCACAAAGTGTTCGTATGATGCTGGTAAAGAAGTGAGTAATAATAAAGCAAGATCTTCGTCTTTGAATTTTACCTTAATTATTTGCTAAATCAAGAACGATTTTGTTGAACTCATCTATATGCTCGGAAATCTTTCGTCCAACCGTCATGTAGAATGTATAAAATTTCTTCTTCAGGTACAACTTGTTGGCTAATGACTTTGTCATGTACAAAGTATCGAGGTTTGACCAAACCCTCACTGCAGTCGTCTCCCCGGTAACCTCTCTCAGAACCTTGTTACCTAAACACAAAATCACGGCACTGTAAGCTTTTTTGTTTAATTTAGATTTTGTTTGAGCTTCCATATCGGGGGGGTAAAACCTCCAGAGCTACCTCACATCCATGTTGGATTAATAAGGCACGCATCTTGATTCTCCATAACTCGAAATCTTCAGTTTCATTGAATTTTTCGATGTCAAACTTGGCTCCCGTCATTCTTTAACTATCCTCTATTAACTTGATAAACCTTATGATAAATAAATATCACAAACACAAATTAATAGAATAACAATCACGTGCACCTCTACTTCAATAGTTCAATCCACTAGCTTGTATTAAAAAATATTTCTTTAGTAGGACTAAAAGTCTTCCCTCCAAAATAATTATTAAGCAAACCAAGGATGACACCTTCTTCTTCTCCAATACAACGACAGAAGAAAAAGATAAACGAAAACAGAGTTAACACTCTTCGATCTTCGATAACCTGTGTCGATAACCTCGACAACTTCAAAAATCCAAGCACCTTTGAAGAACTCTTAACTAAGGTTGTCAAGATCGGGATCCTACCCATGATCGTTTTCGTCTTTGCAAGATTGAGATCGTAAGGTAGGATCGGGATCGTAAGATCCTACTATAATGTCATTTTCTTAATAAGTCCTTTCTAATATTATTATAAATCTACAAATTATTATAAATCAAAACACAAATTAAAATTAAATGTTTCATAGGAATGTTGTTAATAAAAATATAATTATAAAAGTTTAAGAAGATTAACTTGTTGTTTTTTTTAATATCTATGAAACGACAAAGACATAAATTCGGTAAATATAGTGTCGTTGTTCGAGAAAAAGTAGATTGGATCGTATTAGATCTAAGTTCCAATGGTCAAGATCGGTATCCAATAGAACCTAAGCAATCAAAGATCATACTAGGATCTGAATCGATTTTTTCTTTGCAGTATCGTAATCGTAATGATTTTAAGATCATGATCAGGGATCTAAACCACCAAGCTCTTAAAAACAGACGACAAGCCAATAACCTCGATACACCAAAAACCAGAGAAATGAACTTCAAAAAGAACACCCTTAACTGTCAACAACAAACCTGCTGCAAAACCTTCTTAATGTTTCTAAACTGACCCAATAAACCTTTTTGGTTGTCGTTAACTTTTGAAACCCCAAACAGAAAAAAACAACAAGATGCTCTTTCACAGTAAGCGACAACAAAAAACCTCAAAAACTCGAACCAAGGATTACCAGAGAAACTAAGCGCACCAAAACTCTTGATACCATTGTAAGCCGTTTAAAAACATCCTACAACCTGGAAATCTAACACGAATAACTCGATCTGAAAGACACATGCACAACAGATTATTATATGAAAGAAAAGAAAAAAACAAAGCTCAGATACCCTTAAACCAAACGTAGTATTACGCATGAAAGAATAGAGTTACAAGATCCCACTCCCCCTCCCCCTGTCTCCTTTTATAGAGATGAGGGGGGAGAACAAACCCTAAAACACATGGGTTGGGCTTGAGACACAAGTTAACCCACGACCCTTTATTTTGACTAATAATGAACTTAACACTTGACTACCTGGGCTATATGCTATAATAAAGACTAAAACCTAATAGCCGTACTTATAACTTTAAGAAAGATTATGGTTTATACATCAATAGCAGAACGAATAGTAGACCCTGATCTAAGTCGTAAAAGCACAGAGATATGAATATATTGGCTATGGTGATCAAACTCGGATCTATCATCAGACACAAGTTTATGTTCATACACTTCCAGAAAAAATGTCAATTAATATCAACAATTAGAAATCGTATGCTATATTGTGCATTAAGCATCTAAAATATCAAGAAAATGTATAAGTATAGTATTGCAATATTTATAAGGCAACAAAAAATTTTAGTTAGTTATTTTCACTTCTAATGATCCGAAATAATGGTTGCTTTGGTTTGCATAATATTAGGTCAATAAAACGAACGGAACTAATAAAATTTAGTTGCCTATCTAAAAAATTAAAAAAGCAAAACCCATACGAATGAAAACGAAGAAAACCAAAATAAAGAACTAAAAAACCCACCCCAAAACAATAGGCACCACGAAAATTTTGTGATAAAGTGATGCTAATTCGAAACGGAATGGTGCAAATTAATTAGACTCTCAAACACCCAAAAAACAATATCAAAATAAAATTAGAGTATCGTAGCAGAAAAAAAACAAACCAAAAACTCCCCCCACAATAACCAAACACCCATCACCCAAGAATCCCCTCCCCCCCCCCCACCCCCCCACAAAAAAAAAAAAAAATAAACAAAAAAAAATAATCAAATCACCCCCCCCCCCCCCCCCCCCCACCCCCCCCCAATTCCCCCCCCCCCTACACAACCCCCCCCAGCCCCCACCAAACCCCCCACCAACCCACCCAAAACCCAACACCCCCCCCCACCAACACACCCGCCCACATAGAACCCCCAAACTTCACCCCACCCCAACTCTTCTTCCAAGACCTCCCCTCTGACCCCCCCCCCCATCCCCCAAACGCCCCTTCCAACACCAATAAGCACCACTCCAAAAAAACCACCGACGATCAGGCCTATAAACCCCCATAAACTGCAATAAAAGTGCAACTTATAAATATGAATGAAAACTGATAACCAAGTATACTATTCAACATAAGATATATAAAGAACAGATATAGTATACAAAATGTATATACAAGGTTATATAGATGCACAACCGAACATCAAGAACTCATTGTGTATCATGAGATGTGGTCTGGTACTCTAGCCTAATACATTCTATACTTACAAAAGGTATGATATTATTACAACTAATTAAGTTAGCATCCTTCTTACAGACCCCAAACATGTATCCCCGATTGAGCAGCTGCGTAGCTTAGCTCCACCACACGGTAGCTTCACAACCATCAACGGCTGCAAATTAAAAAGAAATACACCCTAAATTGGCGTCAATATCTCCATAACCGACCTCAACGTCTCCATTCTTAAACTATCAGCCATATGCAACAATTCCTCTAATTTATCTTTCTTGGACTCCATCACTGAATCCAATTTCTGATCAGCCTCTCTCCTTTCAACACCTTCATCGTTCCTCATCATCTCAGAAATAGTATTAGACAGGTCCACAGTATTCGTATCTGCAGCCGATTCTTGCAAAGTTGCCATTTTCTCACTTATAACTCTCTCTTTATAAACAGTTTTCCTTTGTAACTCATCAACTCGATTTATTTGACTCAAACTCAAATCATCTAAATCTCTGGTACTCTGGAATTAGGTCAGCGAGTTTGGCCTCGAGCTGGAGGCAAGACATGGAATAGAACAAGTGGATCGCTGTAGTTGGTCTCCAACCAGCCATCCACAAAAGTGTATACTCAAGTGAAGTTAGCCACATAGGCGTAAACATCCAAAGTATGTCTCCTTTCGCGCCATCTGATTTGGTTTTATATAATTCATCATAGTTCCTTACACATTTAATAACCAGTTGAACTAAATTGGAATCATCTTCGATATTCTCATTCTCATTATGATTGTGATGGTTTGCAGCCAAGACGAGGTCTTCGAGGTTGGTATTTAGTTCGACGAGCCAACGATCAAAGAACCGATGGAACGTCTAATGGTATGTTTTCCCGGGTGTGAGCATAAGAGCTGTGCCGGTGCTCTTTGCACAGATTAAATGACATGACACATGGCCGCATATTTGTAGAGTTTTGTTTTTTCATCTTTGGAACAGTTGGATGTTTTGTAGTTATTTATAGTTTTGGTCCTAAGAATGTTGGTATTTTGTTTTCACTGATAAAATGAATCCAAAGACATGCGTAATGTGTTTGTATGCGTGTTTAAAATCATAATATCATCACTTGCAGAACTAAAAAAATCAAGACAGATCATTATGTGATCTTTTGATGCCTAATCATATAGAGATTGCAAAGCTCGTATTCATTTGTTTGTGGTGTCTGTTTATAGAGAACTACGTCAGTGATTGCTTCTAGCGTTGTATTATCTAATTTGGATATATAATCGTCTTAATTTTCAAAATGTGTAATTTTATTGTGTTTGTGTAGAATAGACAGTACGTTAAGATTCGCATGCCATCAATTAAACCTCAACGAGTAGAAATATGTCTTGTTTCCAGTCTTAACTCTTGGCTAAAAGTTTTATATTAGCTTAGGAATAAGTCTAGGGATAGAGTGTTAAGCTTAGTTTCTTATTAGTCAAATAGATAAAAGGGTCATTGGATCACATTTTACGTGTAAGCTTCATGGTCTTAAAGAAGCAAATATGGTAGCGTTCGTATGCAAAAAAGCTTAATATACAAACTTGGTAAATCAGTTATCCACCGAAACCCTTTTTCAACAACCAATGAAAAATAATATTTTTTGCCGACAAACAGGAAATTGTATGAACAAATAAAGATTACTTTTTCAACAATCAAATCCACGGCAAATAAAGATCCACTGAAACCCTTTTTTCAACAACCAATGAAATCATCAAAACCATTTTAACACCACCGAAAATCTTTTTCAATCATGGTTAAACCTAAAAACATCATTGATTCAAGTGGATGAACATAGATATTCCGTAACAACAAGAAAATTGTGGAAAAAGAAATCGATTATCTGTTTCATAAAGAGGTGGAAAAACTAGCGACATCCTTTTACCTATCTAATATACCTAACTCGGTGGATGCAAAAGGCCTGTGGAAGATCGTTGATCAACTTACGGACATTTAGTCGATACTTTGCGAACAAATAAACAAAAGGAAGGTAACATTTCGGTTTATATTCGTTCCTTAGGAATTAGATGGAGAAACTGAATTCTGTTAAATCATTATCGAAATATTTGGATTGTAGCTATCATGAATATATAACAGTTTCTCGTTCACTAAAGACCTATAGTCTAATGGATCCCAATTCAACCACAACAACACGACAAAAAACAAAAATCCTAAACCTAACCCTAGTAGTTACCCTAATAACATTCCTCTGAAGAACAAAGACAAGTTTCTTGATCTTCCTTCGTTTGCTTTTGTAACAAATGGTATTGCAAAACCTATTGTGGATACCTCTTCAACAAATGCTAATACCCAAGCTTTAGTCCTTGATGATCAAAACCTCGTTAATGTTGAAGACCCATCTAGGGTGTTATTGGTGAAGCTAAAAGACGTGAACTGAATGAGTAATATGTATGTGATCTGTAGGAATGAAGGTTTTACGGAATTGAAAATTCATCATGTTGGGGGCCTTTGGATATGGATTCAATTCCCTTCGAGTTCATTAGCAGATAACTTCCAAACTAATGCTTCCTTAAAGAGTGTTTATTCTTGCATCAAAACTGCTACACCTTCCTTTAAAGTTGATGAACGTATGATCTGGATTGAGATTCGTGATCTTCCTTTATGTGCTTATAGATCAAATGCATACAAGAAAGTAGCATATATGTTCAGCAAATTCATGTTTTTTGAAGCTGAGGAATCGACAGAAATGAGTTCAGGTAGGATTTGTATTTCTAGTAAGTCACATAATTTTGTTTCAAAAAGAGTGTTAGTTGAAGTACACGGGGTGAATTATGATGTTCATGTGCATGAGTTAGGATCATGGAACATAAATATTGTTGATGAAACAGTTGATTCTTCGACAACTTAGACGTCAATGTTATGGAAAAGGTAGAGGATTGTGTAGACAAAAATTCTTCGGCCGATTTGAATGACTTGAAAGAAACTAAAAACGAATTGGCAAGCGACAAAATTCAACATTCAATCAGCAATGAGAACATGGATCAAGAAGATGACTGATCCGCTCCAAACCACACACACAAACAAGTATGTGTAATTAAGAGGCGAAATCAATTATAGTATAATAGTATACGTATTCCAAAAGTTTTAAAGAGAATTGCTTTTAACCAAAGCAATTTTTAAAACTCTCGGGCCGTTTTTCCTCGACGAAGCGTGAATAGAAAATCGGTTAAGTTCGTGATCGCGTGTTTGAATGATTTTAAAAGGTTTTTGATTTGGTTTCTAATTCTACGCATGAAAACGCATAAAACATGTAAAGACTAGTAAACAATAAAAGCATTTAAGAAATTAAACACGAGAATTAAAAAA
>BQNB010178320.1:0-12881 GCA_026074375.1 Tanacetum coccineum
CACAATTTATCTCCTTTTCACCAAAAGTAAAATATATGCTTTGCCTTTATTTTTGTTTCTTTTTTTGGTTGTTGCTACATGATGAAGATTAATATCCGCTTGCTGTCGGGTGTCATCATCAAATTTATTATTTGCTTTACTGCTATTGCTTTGATGCCGCTTTGTTTTGCTTTTGCTGCTGCAAATGAATATTTGTCTTCGCTTGCTGTCGAAGGTCTTCATCAACACAACTTTTATTATTTAATGTTTATTTAGTTTTCTCATTCAATCCGAGCTTTTGCGATTTCACCGCTCAAATTGTGGGGGAGTATTAGAGGATATAACGGCCCAAGCCCGAATGTAGGTTGGGTCTATTAGGAGTTTAGCTTTTCTAGTATATTCTATGTTGCCCTATAAATACATATCAATAATATAATACCTCTCAAGGAAATTTTCATCATTCAACACATACGAGATTATTAGAGCCGTCACACGATAATACGAATTACAAGTTAAGAACAGAAGCAAATATTACTAGGCTGTCATGGTTATGTCACAAATTCCATCCTTTTTTATGTTGTAATGCATGTTTCAACTTATTATTTATGTAACACTTTTGTTTCTCCCTCAGAAGAAAACACAAGTAGCAATATGACTTCAGTTTGAAGCAATTTATTGATGATACAATTAAAGGTAAATTACATAGCTCGTCCCTGTACTTAGGTCAGATTGCGGATTCAGTTCTTATATAACGGGGGTCGATGTTGTTAATCCTTAAAGTCGATTTTCGTTACCCGTTTGGTCCCTCGAGCCCCGTTATACGTAACTGGTGTTAGTTTGACTTTTTAACGATGAGCATTTTAGTAATTTCTATTTTTTTTCGTTTTTCACCGTTGGTTCCTAACTTAATTTTTTTTCGTTATTTCGTTTTTTCCAACGGGTGCTTTACTGTTGGTTTTTTTGTCATTTAGCGCTTGCACCATTGGTCCTGAATCGTTTTTGTGTATTATAAATAATGGTTTGCAAGGTATAAGACACAAATTAGAAAATGATTCGTCATTCGTGTGGTTTGGAAGCCGTGATCAGAACATCACGGACTAATCAGAATCCTTGTCTTCGTTTCTATGGTTGTCCTACACTTGTAAGTATGATCCGATCTAAAAATATGTAACAAATCATGTTTGTTTATTTACACATCAATTTTCTTTTATTTTAAGAGTCCAACCTATGTTAAGTTCCTCCGGTGGTTTGATCCATCAATGTGTCAAAGGTCTGTTCAGATTATCCCAAGGTTATTGAGGTCACGTAATAAGCTTGAAGAAATCCTTGCTATGGTTGAAGAAAAGCGATTGAGGTTGATAAAATATCTCATCATCAGCTGGGTTGTGCTTGGGTTTTATGATTACTAGACAATGTGAAGCTTTAGGGTAGTTTCTTTTTTGGGTAGATGTTCTTGGTAGGTACTGGGTTATGGTATTGTGGATGAATGTGGTTTTGAGTTGATTGATGGAATTAATAGTTTTGGTTGTTAGTCATATCATTGTGGATGTATGTGTTAATTTGTTTGACTAATAAAGTCAATAAAAGTCAATTGGGTTCACTGTTATGATTTAGTAAAAGTCAAATAATCTTTATTACCATTTGGCATAAAAAAAACTGATCATGGATAATTTATACAATTGATTAGACAAAATAAACACTAACTAATTAATTCATAACAAACATAAACGAAGCCACAACCCCAAACACTATCGCACTTGACTTCCAAAAGAAAGCATTCTTTTGACTTCTCTTCAATTCTTCCATGACTTGCTGCATTTGACCTTCCATATCAGCAAACTCAACTTGAAGGACGACAAGTTCTTCTCAGCTTGTTAATTCATTTTCTAGTTCTTCTCATTGCGAGGGATTAAGAAGTAGATGCATCTCATATAAATGATCTTTGTACCATTTAATTTCTAACTCCGAATCATACCAATTTCATCTTTTACAGTGCTTGATTCATTTTTTCTGAAAATAAAAGAATTTATAATTATCTAATAAAATAAGATCTAGAAAAATGCAACGGCTTACATATTTGTTAGGGCAAACACCAAATCATCTAGCAGGGTTTTCACGTGTCTAAGAGGTGAACGTCATCAATGGAAGGCCACATTTACACTCTGTAGGAACGATGAAAGAAGATGAAGACATTTTTGGAACGATTTCTAATTTTGCCTTTATTTGTGTTTTTGTCTAGTAAAAAAAGCGGATACTTTATGACCATTGCCCGTTGGGTTACCTAGTGGTTTTGTTATTGTTTTTGTAACTTGCACCGTTGTTCCCTCAATGCTCTATTGGTTTTCCATTTCCCGCCAAACACATAATAAATATTTTATAGGTTACTTGCACGATTGGTCCTTGAAATCATTTCATGATGTGCTATCACCGTTTAGTCGCGTTTTACATTTACCTTCCCAATGTAATAATTGTGTTTTTGACTCTTTGTTTGTATAGTCGATTCATATCCATATATTCACTTATATTTAAATTCACTTCGCATATCGCCCCTCATCTCCAAAACACACACACATACAAACCTTAACTTCCTGAAGCCTTTTAGTATCCTAAAACCTAACTTTTCTATGGCTGCTGATCATGGATTTGTTCATCTGGAGGAACTCAGGGTTTTAGCAAATTCTACGAAGCTGCGAGAGCAATTGCTCATTTATTTTGACATGCAAACGCAAAGGGAAGATCAGCTACCAAATGAACTTTCCAATTTAACGATGCAGTTGGTTCCAAGTATAGATAAAAGGCGTTCATTTAAATAAGAGCTTAAACGTTTGCAGGGAAATTTGGAGGCCTATAAAATGAGGGAGGAACTCAAGGGTCTTCAGAAGGATTATCTGATTAAGGCGATAGAGATGAGGAAGGTAGTTTTACAATTTCGCCTTCAGATCCATAAATAGGTTGATTTTTTTAAAACTATGTAACCGGGAGATAGTCAGCTTGTGGGGTTTTCTTTTGGGGTTTCTTTTTTGCTTTTGCGGTTATTTTTTCAGTTAATATTTCTATCTTTGGTTTTTTTAGAATGTTATGATTGAAAGTTTTTTGGGCTTTATGTTGCATGCGTGGTTTGTTAATGAATGAAATCATTTTCTATAATGTCTTGTTAGTAGTATTATTTATTGTGGATTTATCAAATTACATTGTTCAATCCCGGAACTAGACATTCCGTTCACCCGTTTTTTTTGTCCTAAACCAAAGACCCTGTAATTTTGCCAACGGTGTTTGACTACTACTCTGTTTGACCTACATTGTTATCTTGAAGATAAAATAACGGAAACAAGTTGCATAACTAGTAAGCTTTCATAACTTGATTCTCTTAAAAATTCCACGTATACATACAACAAAAAATTACAAAAAATACATACAAGTGTAATTTAAGATCCAAAACATTAGTAATAGAAGATAGCACAAAAACGACCCATTCTTATGCAATTCCTCAGCATTATTGATCGTTCGTTATTCAATAAATGCATCATCAATTATTCAGCATACTCCCCTTTTCACTCTTTAGTGGTCTTCCTTTTTGTCCATAGCTTCATCACCGCCATGTTTTGCAACCTGTTTTCAAACCATGGTTTGCAACCTGTTTACAAACTAGAAATTCAAGGTTACCTTTCTTAACAACATGGTTTGGAAGTTGTTCACACTTAGCACCATCAATCTCATTAGGTACATGATCATCCATCCCCGGCTCCATTGCTTCACTTGGCATCTCTACATGATCACCACTTTGTTTTCCTATGTTATTGTTTAAAGGCACCTTTTCTTCACACACGTGTTCCTGGCTAACATTGTCTTTCATTGACTAGGTGCCTTTATGTAAATCAAATGCATTAATGTTGAACGTAAGGTCAATCTCAAACAAGGATATTTTCTATTCAAATTCTTCTCTCCATGTTTTTTCCCTTTTTTTATTCTTGGACTCATCAGACCATGGAGTTGGTATCAGCAACTCACTGTCAGAGTCTGATAAACATACTTCACTTGGTGAACATTCAGTCTCATTGTTAGCCATGTGAAGATGTTATGGTATCATTAGCTTTTTTCATAATGATCTGTAAACCAAGTAAAAGTGTAACTATTTAGATGAAAATGTCATGTGAGGTGGTCTTAGGTTTTTCTCTATTTATCTTAACGGCTGTAGAAAATATGGGCGGATAAACGGGAAAGGACTAAATATAGAAGGTGTACTAGTGCAGTTGAAAACCATAAACATCAGGGGCCAAATTTATAGATAAGCCTATTCAAATTTTAGAATAGTACAAGTGAATATTTGGTCAAAAAAGTCAAACATAGTTTACCTTACACCCTATTTAAGACTAGTGTAAACTGTTAACAAAGGAAAGCAGTATTTCAGTCATCCACTAAAAATGAATTCACCACCAAATCATGAATGGGAACAAGCCCTTGATATAGACGATTCCAATCTTTGACTTACCTCATCGTCCGTCCCAGCAACAACCCTCACATACTCCCTTAGATAACCACCACCACCCCTCAAAACCTATTTTTATCTCAAAAAAATCAAGTTGATTATTGTGTTGTGAAGCCCATTAGGATAATACCAGGTCCTGTTGGTATTGTTCAAACGGTCAAGCTCCCTAAAATAGCCGATACTCGAGAAAGTATGGAGGAATCTGTAATGTCTACACTAGAGTATATTAGAAAAGTTATTGAGGATGTGGGTGAGGATGATGATTTTACGCGTGCGTCGTGGCTTAGCGTGCTTGACTATGTCAATGTTGATGGAGGGATCATGACGGGGTAGTTTTAGAGATGTCAAGAAATTTCTCAAGAATGGGAAACTTGAGAAAGTTGTTGCAGTTATCAAGTCTTGTACTCTGAATGCGCTGGACGATTTCACAGTAACACTCAAAGACCTTTCTGGTACAATCTTCGGTACTATTCATTACAAAGTGCTTACAGTGGAGAGGTTTGCAAAGGTGATTACCGTAGGAGCGGCTTTGATACTTCATAATGTTTTCGTCTTTTCTCTTAAGCAATCAACTCATCATTATCTTAACATTACAAAGAAAAATATGGTCAAAGTATTCCACAAGGATGGTAGGTCTGCATAGTTTCTATGCTCTGTTCTGAATGTTGCAAATAGTATTTGTTGACTTTGGCATGTCTTAGTAACTCAAATATCTTTCTTCAAATTATTGTATACAAATTGCTAACTTGTCAAGACTATGCATTTATAAATATGGCACAACATTAGTGCAACTGCAAATGCATGCACAAGAAAACAAACACCAGCATAAAAAACAAACAAAACTTACTGAACAAACAACAACTTACTGAACAAACAACAAGTTAGAAAACAAACACCAACATCATTCATCATTTGGATACACATGACATAACAAGATCTAGCGGTCTACTACAACTTAAACATCTAACTTAAGAAACAAACACAACTAACGGAACAAACAACAACTTAGAAAACAAACACCAACATCATTCATCATCTGGATATTTTTCACCGCCTTTTTGACAAAATAGGAAACTATGTCTCTTAAATCATCAGCAATCTATTCTACATGTTCCCTTATTTCATCAGTGTACCAAACAATGTCATTCACCTTTTTTTGAAGACCCTCGCGTAACATTACCATTATTTCTTCAGCCATAGGTGAATTTTTTTTTAAAATCAAGTCTTCTTCGTCGACCATGGGAAATTTACCGTTATCACTTACTGCCGACATGTTTTGAATTATTAAGTGTAACACCCCAAAACCGGCTTTTAAGTATTAATTACGAAAAGGCCATTGGATTAGCTTGACTACGACTTTTATAAGTTTGAAGATGTTATATGATTGACTAGTCAAACCGGTAGTCAACTATAAGTATAAATACTATGTAAATGGGTTTAGAAAGTTAATGTGTTACATTTATAAGAAGAAAAGACTTAAGAGGCTAAAGATGTTAAGTGGTAACTGAGTTATATAAGTTACTGTGGCCAAATAGGAAGAAAAGAGACTTGAGGGACCATTGTTGCCAAATAGGCAAAGTAGTACCTAACTTAACTACAAATCCCTGAAACATCTAAAATGTTCTAGATATTTGTTAGGTGCATGCGTGTATGTCAACACAGTAAAGAAAAAAAGAGAGGGAAAAAGATGAAGAATTGCTAGTGAAGGAAAAAGATCATAATGCAAGTAAGTATGTATTATTATGTTGAATTGAAGAATTAAGGTTAAGGTTCATGTACCCAAATTGGGGGTTTTGGGTAATTAACATTCTAAAATGAGTATTGAGATGTTTATTAATGTGGGTAAAGGGTTAGTGTAAGGAAATTGGGGATTTAATCATATGATCAAGATATGATCATATGATGATTAAGGAATGGAATTTGAGTATGATTAATGGGTTGTGTAAACCTTTGATAATGATATTATATCTATATGTTGATAGGTAATTGTAATGATAATTGAGTAGGAATCAAGGATTGTTGGTAATGGCTTTCTTAATATTTCTAGCTTGGATTCAAGGTAAGTAAATGACTATACAAGAAGTTATATTGAATTTACCATGTTTGTTTTATGTGTTATGTGTTAAGGTTATATGAGAATTAAGGCTAGTGTGCTTGATTAGGAGGATAAGACTAGTTGGTTAGCTAGCTATTTGAGTTTAGCATAATTGATTGCCTTTGATGATATGTGATCTTGGAAATGATATGAATGAAATTGTGGTGAACTAGCAAGGTATGTAAAGTAATATGCTTGTGAATGAATGATGGGATAAGTGCTAATGTGATAAACGAAATATGATGTCTTGTTATGTCTGTTACTTACTAAGCATTATTGCTTACCCCGTGTAGATGTCAACATTTTGTAGGTTCAAAGTGAAGAAGGTAATGTCTCGTTAAGAAAGGATCAAGCTACGGAAGTACGGAATGAAAGTAGATAAAGGTGTGCTTAGGAGCTTAGTATAGATACCAAGCTTCATCATGTTGAACCCCCAACGAGTATGTTTAAGCATCATAAAGCGTTTTATTAAAGTTGTCGTCATGTGTCAAACGTTTTGTAAATGTACAGTTAAAATGGGTAAACCTATTGTGGTGATACTGAGTTTAAGTAATTGTGTAAATAGGTCAATCGAGGTGTTTGGTAAACCCGTAAGATATATGTTTCTGATTCTTTTAGACCATAATTATGTATGGAAAATGATGTTTTATGTATGTTAATGGTTTCTGAAAGATTTTATGAAGTTTCGGATCAATATAGTCGAGTTTTGGGCAAAAGGAGTTTTTTGCATACTTAAAATGACCTTCTGTAGTGGCGTAATCATTTTGTTATGCTATAACAAAAAGGGTGAAATGAGGTTACGGCATAACCATAGTGGTTATGGCGTAACCTCATATCAGATAAGGTTTTTTGTCAATTTTGTTTTTGTCGTAAAAACTAAACCGTAAAGAGTTAGATTGAATTCTTTATATCGTTGTAAAGCGTATGAAGTCTACTTTATGATAATAGAACTAAGAAAGGTCTAATTGTAATGTATTTTAAAAAAGTATATTAAAGAATGACACAAGGTCATTCCCGGTCACATGCTTCCGTAAATTTTTTAATTTTGGGTCAAATTTAGAGTCAAGAAATGGGCGTTTCATTAAGATTGCTGGGTGAGAATTAGAGGGAGAAATACAGTGTGTAAGAATGGTAAATCTAATATCAATTTAAATACTTGAGATTAAGGGTCCAATGGTGTATCTGGGTTTGACGGTCCAATGGTGTAATTGGGTTTTAGGGACTAATCCTGTTAGGAAAACCACAATTCTTTATTTTCCCGCTAAGAGATTAGCCCGCCAAGAGACTAGCCCTTTTGTCTGCCAATGGAAATATGGAACGTAGTTAGAGGTGTAACAAACAACAATCACTGTTAAATATTGACCAAACAGGCAAACCCGGTTATAACATCAAGGACCAACTCTGTATAAACTCTCATGAAACTGACATGTTTTTGCAACTAAATTATGACTTTGACTTATCTGGCAATTAAGTGGAGTATGGAATGTAGTAACACATGTAATAAATAACATTCATTGTTATATAGGGACCAAATGGGCAAAACTGGTTTCCACATTAAGCTGTGTATAACCTCTCATGCTACTTATATGGTTTTGCAAACGGGCAAAACTGGTTTCCACATCATGTACCAACTGTGTATAACCTGTCATGCTACTAAGTATTTTTTTTTCTAGAATAAGTAAAATAGGTCACAAATAACTTAAATCAGTCCTAAGCAAGTGAAATTACCCATTTGCCACCTAAGTGGACTTTTATGTTTGCCTGTAAAAGGACTTAGACAGTTGTCAAAGATGTTGACTTTGATGTTTGCCACTTATATGGACTTGAATTACAGACATTCTCCTAAAACATATTAGTTTTTGGAATTATAGAAAAGACCATTCACTTGCACCACCTGCTATACTTGACTGTGTTGGTATACCATCTCCCATTTCTCTTCCATCTGCATTCTTTGTTTCACTCACTGGCACTTGAGAATTGGTAGAAGATTGACTTGCAGGTTGAGTGGGAGTTCTTTTTTATGGACTAATTCTTTCTGTTTGTACTCTTCTCTTTGTCCATCTACTATAGAATGAACCTTGACTACTAACACCAACCCCTGCACCACATCCACCACCTTGACCATCAACAGCAGATAAAACTATAACAGCACCAACACCTGATCCACCTGAACCATCTTGACCAACTACAGGTTCTGCTTGTTGTGCTTGCCTAGATGCACTACCACTGGCTTCTGCATTGTTGCCACCAACATTATAAAAAGACCTTTTTAAATTGTTCCATGATGTTTATATCAAAGACACACTTAAAACTTGAAGCTCAAATAACTACTTGTTGTTTCCTTTCGACCTTGTCCTTTGCAAGTTGCCTTATTGTGTCCAATGTTTCCTCAGGATTAACAGGTAATGGTTCTTCCTTTCTTACTTAGTTTATCATCTTTCACAAATGGTTCATCCTTATGTTTGGACTTTTTTCTTTTCTTTTTTGGTCTGCCTGCCTCGACATGATGCTTTGGTGGCAAAAATGTTGTTGAACATGTGGACTTCTCCTAGTACTTGTCCCACAAATTGTTGTACCTTGTGAGAGTATGTTTCCCTCCATGTACTCAACCAATAACAAGGATTTACCCAAGCTTCTAGGGGTGGTGCCACCTGGTCATTCAGAGCCATACTCCAACAAGCTACAACAACATTCTTACAAGGAATCCTTGTCAATTCCTATTTTCTACATAAACATGTCATAGTCACTACATCCATAACACACTGATCACCAAGTAAACCTGAGACTTGATACTTATTTGCTCCATTCCATTGCACTTTCATCAAATGAGCTTCTTTCTTAATGGATTCTATGATACTAATTACAGTAGGGGTCAAAGGACCATTACATTTATCAATGACGCTTTGTATATTCATAATTCTCTTCATGCAATACTCTGTGATGTACTCTAAAAGTGTGATCACTGGCTTATCCCTACCTCCAACTATTTTACCATTAAAGACCTCACAGATGTTGTTGAGAAATAAATCAGATTTGGCTCTACCTAAAATTCATAAGTATAAAATTATTAAATGCTATACAATTCTACCTAATAGTGATAAATATAAGAGCAGTAAAAATTGTGTTGACATTAAGAAAATTACACTGTTAGTCCCTGAATTTATGTGTTACCTGAAAAATGAGATCTAGCCCAATGTTCTGGTGGTATCTTGTTCAACCATTCATGTGCCTTAGGATTCATCGTCTTAAGCTCCAACATACACTTTTCAAACTCCTTAACACTTGTAGCAGGTGTAGATCTCCATAACAAATCCTTGTATGCTTATCCACACCATCCCTGCTTTATATTTTCATGTATGTGTCGCAAGCAATATATGTGTTCTGTACTTGGGAACACAGTTTTAATGGCTGAAATGATACCCTACATGAAGCAATTCATTAATCAATTACAAATTCATATAATGTAGTAGTTAAAAATTCAATAAGTGAAGCATAATACTAACCTTTTGTCTATTACTAATGAATGTGAAATTTGAATTAGGATGCAGATCTATGTCATCACCCAAACAATATAAGAACCAACACCATGAACTCTTACTTTCAGCTTCAAGCAATGCAAAGGCCAATGGGTAAATTCCATTGTTTGAATCAAGTCCAACAGCTGCCATTACTTGGCCTAGAAATGACCCTTTCATGAAAGCACCATCTAAGCCTAACATCTCTCTTCTACATGCCCTAAAACCCAGTTTTAATGCTCCCAAACAATAATATATTCTCTTAAACACCCTAGTAGGCAAAGAAGGATCAGTATTCCTTTCAACTGCAATCTTGATAGTGGTATTAAGGTTTGTAGACTGTAACTCAACAACATAGTCTCTAAGCTTAGAATACTGCAAAACGTGATATCCTTTAATCTCTCTTTCAGCTTTAGCTTTAGCTCTAAAAGCTTTTCTTATAGATATCTAAAGCTCTAAGTCACGTTGGAGCTGGTCTTGAACTGCCTTAACTGGGATCTCTGGATTGACCCTGACTTGATCAAGTATCTTCTTAGATAAGAATTTATAAGTGCAGTGTTTAATTTTCCTAGATTAAAGGCATTTTTATATATCTCTGTGTGTCCTCACCACCTAGTTTTTTATGTGTTTGTCCATCAGTAGGAGTTGATTCATCTTCCCGACCATTACCCTGTTCAGCATCTTC
The DNA here is from genome assembly GCA_026074375.1 of Tanacetum coccineum. NCBI lineage: Eukaryota > Viridiplantae > Streptophyta > Magnoliopsida > Asterales > Asteraceae > Tanacetum > Tanacetum coccineum. Next base: position 10,761 of record BQNB010178320.1, read on the forward strand.
ACTAGAACTCACATAATCTTCAACTATAACATCTTCCACAGTGGGTTCCTGAGTTCTAACCTCTTCCATAATGGGTTCCTGACTTCTAACCTTTGCCACAATGGGTTCTTGAGTTCTACCAACATCTGGTTCCTTAGATACAAGAAGCTCAGGTTGTGTTTTAATTTAGGAAGCATTTAGGTTTACAGGTTCATTTAAGTTCAAGTCCAAGTCATCAACTCCAAATGACTCATCATGACTTAAACCAGAACTTTCTACACCACTATCCGCAACATCAGCAAAGCCTGCCTCTCCATCCAATTTTGTTTCCTCAAATGATAGTTGCCTCATCACATCATTTATAACCTGACTAGCAGTTGTTTATTGTGAGATAAAACTTAGGTTTATGTCACTAAACTGTGATTGTATTGTTGGGAGAACATGGTCTTATGTGTTAACTCCTTGTACACCACTCAACTATGTATATGTGATGACAGACTCATTAGAAGTAGGGGTTAACATACGATGAGGCATACACCTAGGTGTAACGGACTCATAAACAGAATCTTTACAATGTGTACTAGAATCATGTTTAGGCAAAGACCTATGTGTGACAGACTCACAAACAGGTTCCTTAGTTAGTTCACAAGAATCATGCCATGTCAACAACAACATCTTTTCGGATCTATGTTTAATTGGTGCAATGCTACCAGACTCATCAGTAATCTCTTCTATTGTTGCCCTAAACCGTAGTGGCCTAATGTAAGATTCTAAAGCCATAACACCATGTTCTATATAGACCTCAATCAACTTAAAACTTCTAACAATGGTAGCCAGGCAACGGACATCCTCCTCACATGCCAAAGCATACAACCTTTTTTCTAGACTATTGAGTGGTCTAAGATAATTATAAAACAGGGGCTCAGATTCACATGTATAACCTAATTGAACAACCATCATGTTCAACACAACAATAGTAAACAGATCGATATCGACTATATCAAATATGTCGACATGACCATTGACATACATTCTGCCTGGATACCTTCGAAATTTTCCACCATGCTGTATTCGAATCGAAAACATATTAGGTGCAATATCTGAAAATCAAAATCAAAACCTAACTTCATAAATCGACAATAAAACAAGTAAAGAACACTATATTTGTAAAAAAAATAAACTTTAAGCAAAAGGGCTTCAAATCATTACCATAAGCCGATTCGAGATCTTCAATTAGTTGCTCGGTGGTGCCCGTCCACTTTCTTCTGCGGAGCTTCCATCCCGTTTGGTCCTCTAACACTATTGCATGTAGGGTTTGAACGCAGAAAAATAATGTAGGTATGCTTGTGCGAGTGATTTTTGCGAGAGTAGGAATTTGATTTGGGCGGAAATAATCTTGTAAAATGATAAGGATGAGAGGTGTAAGTGAAGTGAATAGTAAAAAAATTAATTGGTGATGTGATGGGAAGTGTACATGTGTACCCAAAAAATACCATGTGTTAGGGACCAACGGTGCAGTAACATATTTTTTATGCGAAATTACCATAATACTCATCACTAACGAAGCGGCTTAACGATTGTTCATCCTTTGAGACCAAACACGCACCAAAATGACCACTTCCGGGATCATTTCCACCGTTTTTAAAATGAGGGACTGAACGGGTAAACAGGGCTGACTACAGGGACCATCGGTGTAATTTACCCTACAATTAATCTAAAATTGAATACTGTAGCTAGATATGTAAATAAATCCTTTACTCACGAGCTATTTGGTTTTTTTTCATCTTCGGTAAGCTTTGCTACAAACCCATTAAAACTCCCCATGTAGCTTCCGAGTAGTGATTCCGATACCCACTACAAAATCCATTCAATTTTACACTACAATTTCTATTGCTAGGGGCACATATGCCCACCGTGCCCCCCTCCTGTCTCCGCCCTTGCCCATATACACAATGTATGTATGCCAAAACAAAAACACAAATACGTTTGAACTTTAATACATAGAAGATATTAAAATGCAATAATCCATCACTAGTGCATACATCGCTTGTGTCATATGACCAATCTTATCAAACTTTGTAGGGATAAAGCCGTAGAATACCAACGAACTTTTCACAATTTATCGATTTGGTACGTGTACTG
>BQNB010178321.1:0-12881 GCA_026074375.1 Tanacetum coccineum
ACTTTCTCACTCCGAGTTAGTTGGTATTGAAAAGGTGGCAGTCTGCTCCAGCCTCCGATTACTAAAACCAAATGTGCACTATTGAGTCTAGAGCCAAAAGAGATCATCCATAAATCTCATTCGGACACTCATCCAAAATATTCTTACTAACTCACATAATGTGAAAAATAAGAAATATATATATAAAGAGTCCTACGCATTATCCTTGTGATTTTGCCAGAACATCCGAGTGATACTTAAGTTTTCACAGTGAAGATGGAAATCATGCTTGAGCCAACATCAAACAAGCTCTTGGTAGGTGACTTGTGAGATCCTACAAGGATCAAACTTGTGATACTGGATATCGATTCGGTCCAGCTTATGCATTGACGAATGAATTTTGAAAAGATTAAAACTGTTGGGGTGTCATAAAAACCGTTTGCATCTTGACACACCGACTGATTTTCCTAAATTAATTTTCAATCTTATGTCCATGGGAAGCCTCACAAGGGTATCTGGACATAGGAAAGCTGAACACGAATTGACGGCTTAATCGGGAAGATAGTAACTTACCGGTTCACTCTTACCGTGTTGTCTGCTTTGAGACGCTCCGGTAATAAGAACGGCTAGTGCAGCTGCGAAACCCTGTCAAGGAGATTCTTCGGAATTCTACCTGATCACAGGCAGTATTTATACTGATCAATAGGGAACCGTGGTTATTTCAACCGTATTCAACGAAGTGACAAAGACACTTCCGTCCATACATGTTGATTATCACTAACCCTTTCATGCAGGTAACCTCGATGGTCGCAGCTATTGGATCAAGACAAGTCAAGATTCATAGCCACATGCTCATACTCGATCATCATACATAAAGACATCGTGAAAGCTCAAGTACATGTTTCAAAACTTTCGCTACTCTAATACCGCACGTCCTTCTTGAAGCGACAAAGTGTTAAAGTTAAAGAACTTTAAGAAATATGTCTTATTCAAGCTTTCAATCTCAAGAAAAGTATGAGCATGTTGGTCCAAAAGTCACAAGTACACAAGACGGCGATGATGTCTTAAGATGATAAGAGATTATGCTTGGTTGATGATCTCAAAGAAGTTCAAGTTCACATACAAGTCAAGCTATATGGAACAAGCTCAAGTCTAAAGTCAAGGATCACTACAACATATCACAAGTTAATGATTGAAGTTTAAAGATGCGAGCACAAGACTGAAGACAAAGCATAGTATGCTAGGTTTAATTTTTTGTAAAATCGAGTGACCTCCCTTAGGGAGAGATTGTTAGGGGGGGGGGGGGGGGGGGGGGGAGATTAGCTAGAAAAGGGGAAAAAAAGGGAAGGAGTGGGGTGGAAAAGTATCGATCACTTCCATTATATCATTAAATAGCTCGTAAAGTAATATTTGGAAACTTAGTAGGCTAGTTAAGCTAAAGCCCATGGTAAAATCCTAACCGGCCACCTATGTGTAAGTATATAAACCCTTTCCATGCTATGGAATTTGTTTTCACATAGTAATCTAATATTATATTCTTTGTTTCTCTTACTAAGTGTTCATTCAAACACCTCTATTTCTCTCTCTAAACCCTAGATTGAATCCATACATTGTGTTTGTTAAGATATCCTTCATGGGGCTACAAGAATTCACCTTAAGCAAAGGTGACAAGCAAGATCAAGAACAAACAGGAAAATGCAACAATGTCTGAACACGACCTAATCCAATTAATGTTCAATTTAGATATGCGCTTCAAAAGTGTTTTTGAGGTCGATGCATAGAGGTCAGATGCGTTGTACGGTTACCATTAACATTATCAGTGATGTGATGGTTGACGAATTAGTTTCAAGATAACATACTCCAATTCATACTTTAGTATAATATACTTATACTATTTTAATGAAAATAGATAGTAAATAAGAATATACTAAAATAATAGACATTCGAAATATACTTTGGTAAATCCATTCGGTAACTTTAGTTACCTTAATTAATTGTATAGCTTATGAGAAATTAAACGTTTACTTACATAAAACAACTTAGAGAAGTTTCATATTTTTATTTATAAAATATATTTTTCGTCTTTTAGTCGACTTATTAAAATAATAATAATTTATTATTTGTCGTGAAAATAAGTTTTGAGTAAAAATCTAAGTATAGGATTTTTACGAAAATTCGGCATGACCCACTTGTTTATACAACGTTTTTCAAGGTTTCAAACCTCAATTTCAAACACTTTTTCCCAATTTTACCATTTTTCGACAAAATGCCAAAAATTCATATTTCGCAACATTTACCAAAACACGTTTCCTTAAATGACTAATTCTCATATATATAATTATATAAGTACGTTTCACTTTCAAAAGTCCGTCAAAACCCATAAAACGACTTGTTTTCTCTTATTGGGCCTTAAGGCCCAATAGAAGTCCATTAAGTTGTTCGTAAGTATAAAATACGATTTAGGCCCAATACTAAAGCCCATTAGTAAATATAAGCCCAAACGATAGTTACCAAAATAATCTGAACCACAATAAGCCTACAATAAGCCACGGCTTATTGGGCCATGAGCCTTATAGCTCCCAAACAATTATAATAAGCTTTTAAATAAGCTAATAAGCCACGTAGCTCCTTAGATATCACAGTAGACTATCAAAATAAGCTCACAAAAATACGACATAAGAGGTAATCAACCAAAAATACTTGTTTCCTTGTCCTTGTGGTTTTTCGAACCCCAATAAAAAAAAAGCATCAGCCCAAAATAAGTTCAATAGTACTTATAAATAAGCCGAATAAACTACTAACCAAAATAAGCTAAATAGCAAATAGATGTTTTTCAACCATCACAACCACAGCAGAAAAATGATAAACCATTATCCCCGTCCTATTTGTGTTCGAACCAAAATGCACCCTTAATGGGTTTTCAGTAAATTTTTCATGTTTGATTTTTAGAAAACGCAACGTACAACTAACTTCTACGCATCATTAGACATTCAAAAGTACAAGTTAAATAGAAATTTAGAAGACTTACAAAGAGGGTTTTAAAAGTGAGTTAAAATACTATCCAACAACCAAAACGTTGTTTAAATGATAACCCGAATACTAGAATCAACCTAAAACTTCTATGTCTTCATGTTCTTGATCAAGTTGCAAAAATTTTAAGTGTGTGTGTGTGTATGTTTTAATCGGACGAGCAAGAGAGAGCAAAAGAGAGAAAAATGTGTTTTTAAAATCATGCACAAAGTATGAAATGAGCCAAGACAAAAACTTATAGTACTAGGCTTGGGACACAATAGCTAAAAACATGCCTTCTTGTTCCCTCCTTGGCTCGAACCGGATAGGGTATCCAAAGGGGGTCGGGATGCTCCGTTTTGTATCGAGTTCTCTTAAGACTCAAATTTCTCGACTTTAAAATATTACCTAAAGTTTCCTAGTATTTTGATTAGACTTATAAATACTTTTCCAAGAACATAGAATATTTACACGACATTTCCAAATTAAACTTCCCAAAATTTGTTTTGAACATTAACGGACGTGTCAGGACTCGTTTTTGGGCATTTCAAGCTATTTACGGGACACACCTCCTAAAACATAATCAACATAGGTAAAATCCTCTAAAAATGATTAACACAAGCAACATAAACACGAAATACTCACAATCACATCGATTCGCCACTATCAACACGATACTTGTTCTAATGATATTGACAAAAGTCAAATAATTAAAGGATTAAATTAGAACATTTAAAATCTCAGAAAAGGGCAAGGGTTATATTCTACCCCCTTAAAAAGAATTTCGACCCTAAAATTCAACTACTGCTAGAACTAAATAGATACAGATACTTAAGTTTCATTTGATCTTAACACTCCCACGTCAATTTAGGTCCACCTTTTGAATTCCAACAAACCTTGACGATGGCAATTCTACTCCACTTAAGCTTCTTGAACTCTCGCTCTAAGATTTCTATAGGTTCTTCCACAAAGTTTAACTTAGCATCAACTTGGATCTCATCCAAAGGTATCTGTAGTGTTGGGTCGGCCAAACACTTATTAAGATTCGACACGTAGAACGTGTCGTGAACACCATTCAGTTCTTTAGGTAGTCTAAGTCTATAGGCCACTGGATCGATCCTCTCAATGATCTCAAAGGGTCTAATGAACCTAGGTGCTAGTTTTTGGGTTACAATAAGCCCAAAACCATCAATATAGCTTTTCAAATAAGCAATAAGCTACTAGTATCTTTTAGTAATCCAAATAAGTGATAAAAATAAGCTATAAAAATATGGTAAGAGTAGTAAATAACCAAAACCACTTTTCCTTTGATTCTTTTGAAACCGAAACCAAATAAGCACTCTAATAAGCCATACAAGCTTATTTTTAAGCTCAAAAATAAAGAAGCCAAATAGTACATAAATGTTATTCAACTATCACAACCATGACATAAAAATGATAAACCCTTGTTCCCTAGTTCGAACCAAACCCACAACCTTTTATTCATTTCGAAATTTTAGTTAAAGATTTTTAGAAAACGCACCATACAACTTTCATCTATGCATCATTATACATCTAAAAGTACAAGAATATATTTGTGAAAAAGATAACTTACAAAGAGGGTTTTGAAAGCGAGCCAAACACGAATTCGACAACCCATACGTTGTTTAAATGATACCCCGACTACTAGATTTTTAGATCAGCACACCGTGCCTAGCAACGATCTCATTGAGATAGAGTATAGCTAACCTATCCATCGTATAGTCCTCACGCATAGGCAGAAAATGAGAATACTTGGTCAACCAATCCATAATGACCCAGATTGCGTCATGCCCACTACTAGTTCTTGGTAGCTTCATAACAAAGTCCATTGCTATTCTCTCCCATATCCATTCAGGGATCTCAGGTTGCTGTAGTAAGCTAGATGGCTCTGATGTTCAGCCTTCACCTTCAAACAAGTCAAACATTTGCTAACATACATAGCTATATCCTTTTTCATTCCCGGCCACCAGTACATATCCCTAAGATCATAGTACATCTTGTCAGCTCCTGGATGTACGGAGTACTTTGACTTATGGGCTTCATCCATTATCAGGGTTCTCACATCACCCTTCAAAGGGACTCATATTTGATCCAGGTAATACAATGCTCCATCACTCCTACGTTATATATGTTCATCTAGTCCTCGTTACATTTATGTCGGCTCATCAGATGCCTCCTTCTGGGCCGCTAGTATCTTACCCTTGATACTCGACTAAAGGGTCATGTTCATCATTCGAACTCTCTTAGGTTTCACTCTCTCTTTCCTACTTAGTGCATCAGCTACTACATTCGCCTTACCAGGATGGTAGCGAATTTCGCAGTCATAATCGCTGAAAAGCTCTATCTAGCGACGCTGAGGCATGTTTAGTTCCTTCTAGTTAAAGATATGCTGGAGACTCTTGTGGACAGTATAGATGACACTCTTTGTCCTATACAAGTAGTGTCTCTAGATCTTATGAAACTTCACCAATACGATAATTACGGAGGTAATGCCAAATGATAAGAAACTTCACCAATACGATCAATGATTTCGAACGGACCAATGAATCGCGGACTTAATTTCCCTTTCAAACCAAAATGCCGAACACCTCTACACGGAGATACTTTAAGAATCACACAATCCTTGGGTTTAAATTCCAAAGATCTTCGATGACGATCAGCAAAGCTCTTTTGTCGTGAGCGAGCTTCCTTAAGATTCCTTTTAGCAATGGAAACTTGTTTATTCGTCCCCTCAACCAACTCGGAACCTTCTATAACTCACTCTCCAACTTCATTCCAACAAATAGGTGCTCTACACTTTTAGCCATACAAAAGTTCAAAAGGTGCCCTTTTAATACTTGCATGCCAACTATTATTGTAAGCAAACTCAACCAAACACAAATACTCGTCCTAATTTCTAGTCTTCAAAGTTTGAATAGTATGTTCAGTCTGTCCATTAGTCTGTGGGTGAAAAGCAGTACTAAACTTAAGTCTCATTCCCAAGCGTTAACCTTTCCAAAATCGTGAAGTGAAACGTAGATCTCTATCATACACGATTGATACAGGTGTGCCATGTAACCAAATAATCTCTTACTGAAAAATCTCTGCCAACTTGCTTAACTGAGTACCTTTGTTGAATAGGCAAAAAGTGGGTCGAATTAGACAACCGATCAACCATAACTCAAATTGCATCATTCTTCTTAAAGGTGCAAGGCAACCCTATTACAAAGTCCATAGAGATTTGATCCCAAATCCAAGTAGGAATATCTAGAGGCTGAAGAAGACCACTCGCACGTTGATGTTCAATATTAACTTGTTGGTACGTTAAACACTTCGCCACAAATCTAGCCAGATCATGTTTCATACCATTCCACCAGAAATTTTGCTTCAAGTCTCTATACATCTTTATAGAAGTAGGATGAATAGAAAAAGGAGGATTGTGCGCCTTTGTCAAAAAATCCTCTCAAAGAGAGGAATCATCAGGAACACATAATTTATTATCGTACCATATCACGCCATTATCGACCACCCAAAATTCTGCCTGCTTACCCTCTTTCAAATTTTCCATCACTGACCATAATTCACCATCTTCCTTCTAAGCTTCCTTGATTCACAATATAATGTTAGGTTCAATCTTAAGGCTAGATACATAACTTTCATAACCACAAACAACTAACTCGACTTCCATAAGCTCTAAATCTTTGATAATCTCAGGTGAATTTTGAGATAAGCCATAATTTCAGAGTTCTTTCTACTAAGTGCGTTCGCTACCACATCAGCCTTACCGGGATGATACTGAATATTTACATCATAATCCTTAAGAAGTTCCAACCAACGCCGTTGCCTCATATTTAACTCCTTTTGAGAAAAATATATTTGAGGCTTTTGTGATTAGTGAAGATGTCGTAAGTTTCCCCATACAAATAATGCCTCCAAATCTTAAGAGCAAAAATAACTGCTGCTAACTCCAAGTCATGTGTCGGATAATTTCCCTTATAGGGTTTCAGTTGCCTCGATGCTTAAACGATAACCTTACCATGTTGCATAAGAACACAACCAAGACCTTTCTTTGATGCATCACTATGAATTTGGTATCCACAGGTTCCAAAAAGAAGAGTAAGTACGAGAGAAGAAACTAATCTATTTTTAGCTCTTCAAAACTCTTCTCTCTTTCTTCATTCCAGAGAAACTTCTCTCCTTTCAGCATAAGTTTCATCAAAGGTAAAGCAAGTTTCCCTTCCACAAATCTTCCATAATACTTCGCAAGCCCCAAAAAGCTTTTAGCTCCGGTTACTACCATTGGTCTCGGCCATTTAGTGATAGCCTCAACCTTAGCCGGATCTATAGTAATACCATCGGCTGATACAATTTGACCCAAGAACTCCACTTACCCCAACCAAAAGTCACACTTTGAGAATTTTGCATAAAGCTTCTTTTAATGCAAGCTTTCCAACACAATACGAAGATGATCTTTACGCTCCTCCATCGTCTTTGAATACACCAAGATGTCATCAATTAACACTATGATAAATCTGTCTAAGTACTAATGAAAGACAAGATTCATTAAGTCCTCCTTTACACATAGCTGATGATAACCAGACCTCATATCAATCTTTGAGAAAAACTTTGCAACCTGAAGTTGATCAAACATATTGTTGATTTATAGTAGTGGATATTAGTTTTAATCGTAATACGATTTTGCTCCCTAATATCAATGTAAAAGCTCATGCCGCCATCCTTTCTCTTCACGAATAAAACTGGTGCGCCCTATGGAGATACACTCGATCAAATAATACCACGTTCTAGATGTTCTTATAGTTTATCTTTTGGTTATTTCAATTCAACAGGTGCCATTTTATACGGAGCTTTAGAAATACGTAAAACATCATTCAAAACAACTAGGATTCTGTTTCATCAAGGTTTACCATTCTAGAAACTTCTCGAGACGTCCTATGATCTCAATAAGTTCATGTTATATGATGTAACTATTATCACGTTGGCCAGGCATCATAATACTTGCATCACATAAACATGCCTTTATTGTTATCATATTCTACCTCGAGTCATCACTAAAACAATCTATCAACACCAGTCATCAACTCAATAGTCAATTCGACTTCACACACAGGTGGTAATTAGAGGATGTTTGGTACGATGAAATCACAAAGAATGGAATTGTAACAAAGAATGGAAAGGTAAGGAAACAGAATAGCTTTGAAATATGAAATTCAATTCTATTATTTGATACAAATAAAGAATGAACTTTTGATGTTCGCAACTCAATCAATTCTCTTGTTTGGTTATCCTTCTAAACAATTGACTACCTATACTACATATAATACAAATTAGACATTCTCTCTTCATTTAATGCACACAAAAAATTAAGTAATACAACATATTAAGCTTATGGTACAATTCTTAAATGCAACTTAATTTTAAGTAACACGTATCATAAAGTTTATAGTACAATCTTTATATGCATAAAACTTATCTAGTTTTTAAGTAATACAAGTTTTAATGCTATGTATACGACTATTTAATACACCAATACATACATATAATTTAAGGCTATTATTAAAATACCTCATCACTCAAAATTACAACTAATATAGTACATGGTATCAACCAAACAAGATATTAATGAATAATACCATACAACCTTTCTTCTAACACGGACACAGAAATTGATCATTCCATTGTACTGATTACTGGTCCAAGATGCAAGGTTAAACCACAGGCCAACCCAGGTTAACTGGTTTATGATAAAAAAATAATGAATACTTCAAAATGTGATTTTCGTATACATAATACAAAACGACACACATCAACTTATCATTTCTCGTCACGACAACCGCTTTGTCTGCCATTGTTATATGAAATATGTTGCTTATACAGAGAGTTATGCAACATAAAAATCTAGCTAACTGTGAAGCTATTGTAACGCAAAATGATACTCGGAAAAATTGTTCCTCATAAATTTTGATTGCAGGGTACTCGCCGCTGCAACGCACGGGTTTCCTGCTAGTTTTTAATAATGCCAAATAACCTTTTAGTTATATAAAAAAACGTCAAGTAAGGTATCAATCTGGTTCAAGTGAGCAAAGCAGTACAAACTTTTTACATGTACTCAAACATCAAGTAATTCAACCGTGAATATCGAATGTTCCATTCAACAATAAATTAATAAACAACATACAAAACGTTAAATTACATAAGTACGTATATGTTTGTAAGTTATAATTGCAGTGAAGGGTCGTCCAATTGTCTTTAATTCTTAACAAACTAAGGTAAACTGCATCTTCGTCAGGCAAAGTTCAAAACAGATTTATCTGAGTTTTTTCTATCCTACGTGTTTAATGAAAGGAAGTTTGCTACATGTGGATTTTCAAGTTTAAAAAATTGCTTCTTACTAATCCACCATGAACCTTGAACGTGATTTGAGATTGAATGATACACATTTAAATAACTAGATTTAGTTCAACCTTCCAACCCAAACTATTGGATGACTCTCGAAGCAAGGCCTATCTAACAAAGTGTCTTTAATTTATGCCAAAACATCCTTCACACAATGATAACTACACTTTCGAGCTTTGAGAGCATAAATGATCTTAATAGGCTTACCAAGTCGGGAACCATGGGTAAATAAATTTAAGATTGTTCAAATCACCAAAGATGACGCGTTTTGTATAACATTCAATAGTACCTCGATGCTGAATCAATCATTCCATACAAAGAATAATATCGAAATCACTCATTTCCAAAGGAAGCAAATTTGCAGAATGAATATCATCACCAACACATAACAGACAACGCCTAAACTCATGCCTAATAACCACAATATTTCCAATAGACGTAGAAATATATAAGGAGTGATCTAATAGTGTAGACGGAACTTTAAGATGTTTGAAAAATGTAAGAGGTACTGCAGAATGCGTCAAACCAGTACCAAATAAAACAAACACACAACGATCGTACATATAAGAGCTTCCAGAACGGAAGAAAGAGTTCCTAGAACGGACGAAGAGGCATCTAAACGATTGAAAAATTATCACACCCCACTAAGAGCAGAAACACGAGGTGCGACGTTTCAGAGACATCGCGTAAGATACAAGATCATATCACGCTTGATTTACAAGAATTTAGTTTTACGATGTTTCCGAAATTAAAATCTTAAATTGCGTAACACTTGTCTTTAGGAAATGTCTAGGTTGTGTAAGTCTTTGGTTTCCAATACCTTCAATAAGTAATTGTTGATCACACCTGAAAATGATATTCGAAAGGTCAACATAAAGTTGGTGAGCTTGTAGGTTTAGAAGTAAACTCAGTTGATGTGCTAGAATTTAAGTAGTGGACAATTGTGCAATATGAAAGCAGAATGCATGCTGTAGAAATTAGATTTCCAACACATGACATACCATACCCTAGTATTCATCCATATACCATACACTGGTATTTCAAATCAATAGACAATCAATCATAGTTCTAGCGCTTATAGTCCTCCAAACTTATCGCCTACCAGCTGGAGCTACACGGTCGGACAAGTAGTGTTGTGCAGAAGTTCATGTAGAACTTTGCATGAATAGATCTCATAGCATTCACATAGTTCTCATAGCATTAATATACGCAATCATAGGCACATAACATTGTCCAAAGAGTAAGTAGTTTTCCACATATGTAAAAGTAGTTGAAATAGATTTTGAGTATCATTTCCCCCCAACAGAAAAGAGTATTAAAAACTGAGGCTACGAGAACTCACCTTAAATAAAGATGATAGTAGAAGAAAATAGATGATCTCTAACTGAATGCGCACCGGTACCCGACCACGACCTATTAATAAGTTCTATCTTAGTAATATGTTTTATGAAAATGACTCATTGCACAAGCGTTTGTAATAGAGTTGTAAAAGTGTTTACATAATTGTCATAAAAGATTTCGTACCATTGTTGTGTGGTGGTTAAGTAGTTTGACTCGATGCACTTAGGTCAAAGTGCGATACTAATACATAGTATTTAAGAATATAATTAGAATTCCGAGACTAGATAGAACGTTAAGAATTTAGAGAATCAAATCGATGAGAAGTGGTCAATAAGAGAGTAACGGCATTAAAGACGTGAGACTTTTAATAAATAGGAGACATGCACGAAATGAGAGTTAAGAAATCGAGGATTAAGGCAATACGAATTTAGATAATTAAGAATCACAAAACTAAGAATTAAATAAATTGAAATTCAAGAAATGAGAATTAAAGAAATAATATCAAAGAATCAAGAATTTAGACATGCTTCAGCAATTTATCCCATTATCCTAAGTTAATGTGGTAAAACATCCTTGATATAAGTATTACAACATTTTTAGACACACAAGGAAGTTATTAGGAGTTTTACATAAAGTCATGTTTTTCGTCTTTAAGTCGGAAATTAAAATAATAATATTTTATTATTTGGTCTTTTTGTCGATTTTTTAGAAATTAGTTTGCGACATGATTATAAGTATGAATTTCAGTTTATTTATTGTGCTTAAGTATAACTGCTTATAAATTATGAATTTATATTTAATAAAACTGTGATTTCGTCCTTTTGTCGAATTATAAGAAAATGAGTTTTTTCAAGATATTTCCAAAGTATAAGGTATTTATAAAAATTTCGGCATGACCTGTTTGTTTATAAATGTTTTCCTAAGATTTTCAACCTTATTTCAAACACTTTCCTTCAAAAAGATCAATTCCTGACAAAATGCCAAAACTACATATTTTTGTCACGTTTTATCGAACCATATTTTCAAATGTATATCTCGACGATCCTAGACCTATAATAAACCTCAATTTTCATGAGTTGATTTTAGAAATTCATTTTAGGAGTCTTATTCCACTTGTTTTCACTTATTGGGCCCAAAAGCCCAATCTTAGCCCGAAAGTATTAGTTAAGTCTTAGCTCATAAGTTCAAATTTGTTTTGAGTCCACTAGTTAACCCGATTACCAAATCAAGGTGTCCATTAGTCATTGGGCCTTATGGCCCATTTAAAAGTTTCATGTCTTAGTCCGATATTTATCCAACAAATCAAGTTTATTTCATTTAAATCTAAGTATCCCACCATAAAATGCCGAAAGCGAAACATGTCGCAAGCTCAAATATAGATTTAGTCTTAGTAATAATATTCCGAAAACCAACATAACTCAAAATGATTAAATATTGATATCTCTAAATATCAACGAAATAAGTCGATTAAGTAATAGGAATAAGTCTGAAAATAAGTCGTTTGGCTTATTAAGCCATAACCCAAAACCATTAGGCCTTTAATGGGCCCTTTGGTCCAAAATATAAGATAGATATTAAACGTTCACTTTTAGCCCGAGGTTTTACAAAGCGAGTCCAATAAGCGACGTAGTAAACGAGTAAGCACGTTAGGAAGTATAATAAGCTAGTATTATAAGCCGAGACCAATAAGCCCCAAACTAAGCCATGGCTTATTTGTTCTTATTGGGTTGTGAGCCTAAGTTGCCTAAAGAACCACGAATAAGCTAGAAATAAGCCCGAAATAAGAAATAATCTTGAAGTCTTGGGAATAAGCCACAAATAAGCATATGGAATAAGCCAAAAACTCATATAAGCCAAAACACAAAACCTTTTTTGTTTACTTTTTGGACCGAGACCTATACGATCCCAAATAAGCCCAATAAGCACTTATGTGCTTATTAATTAAGCCGAATAAGCTTTATGTACTTTTGACCAAAAATGTTATTTCACTATCACAACCAAAATATAAAAATGTCACTTTTCTTTTGTTCCTTTCTTTTCTACTTCGAACCAAACGCACCTTATTTTACGATTTCGTAGTTTTTAAGGTTTAGATTTTTACAAACGCGTTGTACAACTAGTATTAACGCATCATTAGA
>BQNB010178322.1:0-12881 GCA_026074375.1 Tanacetum coccineum
TATATTATTTTAGTGACCGAGACCTAATATAATTATGAACGAACTTTCATTGTTCGACTCAATATTTTGAGGCTAACAATTACTATCTATACAACTCAACTTAACATATCCTCTAATTAGGGTAAGAGAATAATTCTCTACCCATACTACCATCCTTATCATGAATACACATATCAATAAAAAAACATTTACACTACCATCTTACAACTAAACACAAATAAATGCAATCATGGTCACAAGTCTACGTGTGTGATGCCTTTATAATTATGTTGGCCACCATAATTATAAGTGCCTCCTTTCACACGTGTACTTACTTCCAAGATTACCCATATCAATCATAATTCACATATAAGCACATATACCACATTGCACATCTTAAACCACTCCAACTTAACACATAAAAGATGCTCCATCAAATAACTACTTACTTATATCAAATTGAAATCGAAACGACATAAAGGAACGAAAGTCTCGCAACGACTTCCAAAATACGAAATATCCGAAAGAAATAATCAATAACAACATGACGAGGTAAAGGACGGGATAAACTTATGCTGGGCCTCGCTTGGGTTTGACTTTGCCTCCGCAAGAATCACCCGACTCCGCGGGTCCAGCCCTATTACGCACATCCGACAAACGATCAACTATCCTATCTCCTTCGGTTCCACAAGAGGCTCCTTATAACGCTTAAGTCCAGTTGGGAAAACGGTTCCCCAACGAGACTTCTTACGGGTGGGGGAAAACATAACTAAAATACTAAGAAAGTAATACATATCATATCAGATAGTGGTAGGCAAAATAACTAAAATGACAACTTAGCAAAATATAAAATATATAAGCTATGCAAAAAATAGAGGGGAAGCATAGCAGTTATAGCATTAAACACTTAAGCCCTAAATGCATCTACATGAAGGACCCCTAGGTTATAGTCTAGGCTCAACCACCTACTTCTCTATAACCAAAGGCTCTGATACCAATCTGTCACACCCCGCCAAGGCGGAAACACGAGGCGTAACATCATGGATATCATCACAACACAATGGTGTCAACAATAGAGAATCACTAAATGCATAACTAAATATAAAAGACACAATGTGTCATGACAATACCGAAAAACAAAAGAAACCACACGGCGTCTTGCATTAATAACAAAGGGTCTCATCAATACAAATACATAAATGACTTACGAACCTAATAAAATCAAATAGCATTCAAAAGAATCAATGCAACAAACACGAACAAAACTCAATAGCGAACTCCAAATGCATTCCGAACGGTCTTTCTAGCCACTTCTTTTAGCCTTAACATCCTCATGATACTCAGCTGAAAATGATGCTTTAAAACGTCAACCCAATGGTTGGTGAGAGTCATAGGTTTAAGACACATAACAAAATCTTTTAATCAATTGCTGCGATTACTAAAACAATCCATAACAACAAACGTGTCCCGCAGTCCACGTACAAACCAATCCACCACAGTGTCCCATAGTCCACTGGGTCTATCATTCCATACTCACAATAGGGTCATGGGTAGCTCACTACCCTTCGATTGGAACACAAAGTCAGTAGTAGGAACGTTACCCCCGATCCCAAATATGTTACTTACGCACCTAAAAGTCTACCAGCTGGAACTTATACTTAGGCCTGAACCAACACAACATTGAGTATTATCTCAACCCTCTAATTAGATTTGAATAGGTAGAACCACTACTCTCTAATCAGAATCACACATAATTAAGTCTTATTTTAACCCTCTAGTTGGATTTAAATAGGTAGAACCACTACCCTCCAACCAGAATCACACAGCAATGGGATAGGCGTACCCTTCGGCTCCAACCAACCACACAACAATAAAGCACATCACATATAATAACCACATAACTATTCATGCCTCAAGTAAAACCACATAATCACAACAATTAAACTTTTTACAAACCAAAAAAAAAAAAACAAGCATCATTCCACCATAATAAAATCATAAGAAAATATAGGCTATGAAACTCACCTGAAGCACAAGCAGCTTCTAAACAATATCCACACAAGCTACACAATACAAATACAAATGTGTTACACGCGACCAAGTTAAAAGCTCATGTCCATGTAACACTCATATGATGGGTGTCTAAGGGTTTAATTAACCATCATAGGTCACCCCGACACCATGCCCAAACTTAACCACTTCATTAACTCTTCTTAGTTACTTATAGTTTAACTTCGAATTGCAATATTTTATCATGACTTTACGTAGCCAAAACCCTTACGTTAAGACCTTTATAAATTATAGAAAAAATCATATATGTTCCTTTATGTGTTCTTTAACTACCATTGGATTTCCAAAATCCATTTACATGCAAAAGTACTCCTAAGAAAATCAAACTTCAAAATATCCCCTAATTAGATCTGATTGCACACTAAAAAAGTTTTGGACTTATTAAGCAATACTTAGACTAAAATTAGAAGTATCCTCAGGTGTTTCTCTATATACACATGGAGCTTAACTACTATATATGGTCTAAGCTCAATTCGAATTTTAAGTTAGGGTTTTACCCTTACAAACATGACCTAAATCTGACCCGTATTTACTGTTTGACAACTTTTAGTATAACCAACATTTGAATGACTTCTACCATTAAAAACTTTCGAGGCTGGATTTTCTAGAAACTACATTCAATGAGCTAATGTTTAGAGTCTAGAAACACTCAAAAACCTATTACCATCAGGGAGACATTCACTCGTAAACACAGACCTAAATTCTGCTTACCCTAAATCAAGTTTTTACGCAAATCTAACGTAACCAATTGCATGAACATGACCCTAATCATTCTAGCATCATCAAATATCATTAATATTCTGAATTTTATGAAACCCTAGAATCCATCATTGATTTTGTTACATGAATGCATGATTTAAACTAGGAATGAACGCACTTACCTTTGATTAGAAGCACCTAATTAACAATTCTTGAATGATTCTTGGATCCACAAGTGAAAATCAACTTCTTAGGGTTTTGGGGAGCCGAATTCATACGACAACAAGAAGAGGGGAGAAAAGGATAGGCCAAGTTGGGTTTTTAAATCTATATCATAAGTCCTAGCCCAACCCAAACTTAGCTTAGTAAAAAAAAAACTTTTTTTTCTTTTTTTTCCTCTAAAATTCGTATTTATGTAT
This sequence comes from Tanacetum coccineum, assembly GCA_026074375.1. Classification (NCBI taxonomy): domain Eukaryota; kingdom Viridiplantae; phylum Streptophyta; class Magnoliopsida; order Asterales; family Asteraceae; genus Tanacetum; species Tanacetum coccineum. Next base: position 3,168 of record BQNB010178322.1, read on the forward strand.
GTATAGGAAAAAATATTTTTTTACTTATTTTATTTTTTACTTAATTAATTTCCTTTAATACCTTAAGTTTAAAAAAAAAACTAAGCTAATTTTATAAACCTTTTCTCATAAAAACTACTTTTTAAATATAACCTTCATTTCACCAAACGACTTTATACTTTTAGAAAGTTTGCTACAAACTTCTATATTTCACTCACTTGTTTCATTTCTAAAATAGCATACTTTCCATAAAACTCAATCCTTAATTTTCCAATATTTGACATAGCATTACATACGACATGTCAATCATTTCTATTATCACCACATGTGAACACGTGGAATATCCAATACTTTAACACACATATTGAATCAAAAATGAGAGCCCACAACTTAAAATATCGAAGCACATACTTAACTCACTTAGCACACATAAAAATCATACTATCAATTCCATTGTCACAAAATATGAACAAAATAAAATTCCCATATTAACCATAAATTAAATCAAAATGAGATGATCATGCTCATAGATTGATAACCAAACTCACATAAGATCACATAAACACATAGTTATAACACATAATAATATACTTGGGTCAACACTATCAGTTTGACTAACCGGCTCAAGATACGGTTGTCACAACTGTGGCTGATGATCTCAAAGAATGCTCAAAGATCACACAAGTCAAATGAACTATGCTTAAAGACTACTACAGTATGTACAAAGTAATCAATGCATGAAGAATCAAAGGCTCCGAGCTGTACACAAAACTAGATATTGAGCTAATTTAGTATTTTCAAGGGTGACCTCCCTTAGGGGAGATGTTAGATATAAAAAAAACTCGGTCACCCCTTGTAATTTACCGTTTATTGTTTCTCGTATTAAGTTGTTTAAGTCTAATGTTCGATAATGGGCCGGTAGTACACCAAACATGTTTAGCCCTTTACTAAGGCCCCTAGGCCGGTTTTTATGTATGTATAAAAGCCTCTTCCATGCCAATTGGAAGAGGTGGGTTGTCATTCAATTTATATAAGTTCACTTTCTCAACTCTAGAAAGCTCGCCCTTAACTTTCTCTCTCTAGAACTTGCTAATCCTCTAAGTCATTCGATTGTGTGTTATGATTTCTAATATCCTACAATCATACTGTAACTTGTCATTATAGTACTTTTTCACCACCTCTGGACTAAAAAGATCAACCAGCTCTTCTTTTCTTACCTTACTTTCATGTTTAGCTGCTTTAGCTTTAGCCTCTTCCTCTATCATCTTTTGTTGCTTGATTTGTTCTTAGTTAGATAATATGCATCCCATCTGTCAGTAACAAAAATCAAACTTAGTTACATTCTTCATCTCTGAAGGATTCAACCATAGACCCAGTCATGTGAGTTTCATCATCATCAGAATCACTGTTAGTACTCACTTTCTCAGCCTTCTCTGAAGACAAGGCCTTTTTACCCTTGTTTTTCTTGATATGCTCCCCCTCAGGTTGAGAGGAGCTTTTTGTAGAATTTAGAGAAAGGGAGATTGCATTTGAGTTGTGGGTGGATGTGATGAACTGGCGGAATGAATTGGTGTTTGTAGGTGTGGTGTTGGTTTTTGATTATTGTCTGGTCAGGTTTTGCATCGTTGCAGCTTATTCTTTAATAACTGAGAGATAGATACTTGAATTGTGTTCTCTCCTCTCAGCAGGTTGAGTTCTAGCTGGCCTGTTGAAGGAACACTATTATCTTTAGTTATCTTTGATGCAATAGCCTGAGCAAACTGATTCAAGGCATTAGTGAGTTTGTGAAGTAGACTTAGAAGAGCATCTAAGATTTTGAGATTAGCCTGAATCACTTCAACTTGTGCTGGTATGAAAGAAATTCTTAGCTGAGTTCCCATTGAAGTGGTCTTCAAGTTCAATTGACCTAGGATGAAAACTTGTGACAAGTCTTGTAAAGTCCTTCTATGCTTGGTAGAAATTTCTTTACAATACTCTGATAGCCTCAATTTCAAATTATGAACTTGTTTCTAGGCCTTTTACTCTACAGTAGTTCATTAAACTGGAGGATTCCTTCACTCAGTTGTAGTAGCTGCTAAAGTCATGAGCAGATAAAACTTTAAAAATTTAAGTTGTAAAACTTTACCAGAAGCTCATTAAGTTATCCCATGTTAGGAAAGGAAGGTTGAGCTCTAAGGAGAGCAGCTTCAACTTCAGCTTTATTCTTCTCAAGTTCCAGTTTATGCTTTTGAGACTGAAGAATGAGGACTTAGTTGGTGAGCTCTTGAATTTGAGAAGACCTAGGAGATGATGATTTGGGAACTGAAGTATCTTCATTCAACATTTGTGTAGCATGAACAGTTTGTTTTTGCCTCCTCATCCTCATTCACTCTCATCAACACAACAATGAAGGATCAACTTAAGGGAGTCCAGGTCTTTGAAGCTTGTCACTGAACACTGATAATCAGTTTTGCTAGAATCCAATCCACTTGATTGTTTCTTGAGGCATCATCTTCCTTAACTTGTCTAGAAAATTGGAGCTGGCCCCTTTCCAATATAGTTGAGTGAGGATAGTTTTTTCCAACCCTTTACTACAAGTCGGGTTTTGTCCTACAAGAACATGTGGGTCAGTACCTACAAATAAATGATCATATGAAGTGTTTTTAGTTCCTTCATTCATACCCTATTGTTGAAGTACAAAATCACTAGGAGCGGATTTTCCAGGATCAACTTTAGCTATGGAAACTGCTGAAGCATCATTTCCTGATGCAGACTCAGAGTGAATAATGAAAGATGATGAAAAAATAGGTTCATTTAAATTGAATGCTAACATACCACTACTGAGATCAGGGTTGGCTCTTTCTTTATTGGTGACCCCTAAAGAGGTTGGGCCACCAATTGCTTGCTGGTCCTATATATGCATTTCAGCAACCACTAGTGTGGAAGCTGAACTCTGCTTGGGTTGGAGTCTATGGTCTAGCTAGACTCTATCTTTCTTTTTAAATGGCCAGTTTTGGAGCTAATGGGTGCTTTGGAAGACCCACCTTTGTTGCCCTCACTGCTTAACACAAGGGTTGTTTTTTTAAAGAAGTTAAAAGCTTATTGTATCCAAGTTTAGCTCCAAGCGTTGTGCCTTGGGGAACCCTCTCAGCATTGGAAGAGGTCTTAGGAGCTTTAAATACCATTGGCTTAGCTGTAGTATAGATAGCCAACATGTCATCTGTGAAGGGAGGTTCTTCAGGTTGGTTGAGCTTCAGCACCTAATTGTTGACACTGAAGACTTGAGTGGGATATGGTGTTACTTTACCATCTCCATAGCCTTCCTTTATCTTGTTCATCATCAATAGAGATAGAAATCTAGTGTAAGGTATAACTTTTTCCCTATGTCTCTTGTTTAGTTTGATGATGATGTCTTCCTAAAAGATAATGTCATAGTCAATGTTGATCCCATTTGCTAAACTATACAGTATGATGGCATATTTGTTGGTAATTTAATTAAAACCTCCAATTTTACCTCTTAAACACTAGATGATCTGTTCCATTAATAACCTCTACCTAGGAGGAAAAAGACTCTTTTAAGAGTCTATTTGGCAGTACATTCCCATACCGATGTTTCAAACCAAGGGCCTAATTTTATGTCAATAGACTGGTGCAACATATTTCTCTAAAGGTAAGGAATGTAATGTGCACCAATAGCAATCCTAAAGTTGTTTACCCTACTTCGCCTAGATACCATAAAGTGGGACAAGAAAGAACCTTAGAGTTTTTTCAGAGCTTTAGTTGAGTACTAAAACTCGCTAAGTAATCCTTATACATGTTTTAGGGATCTAGTAAATGAACTCTAAGGCAGCAACTTGGAAATAAAATCCAAAAACACATCTTGTAAGTGCTTTGTCATGGTTGTTCTGGGTATAGAATAACAACCTCATTGTTTGTGTTGAGGAGGATGTCTTCAAGATTCAAGCTAACTTGTTTTGCAGCAACAAAGGGTTGTTCTTGTTGTGGAGGATTTTGTTCTTGGTTTGCCATTTGATTTGATTGGGGTTTTGATGATTTGATTTATTTTGGGGTTTTATGTGTGTTCTTGGTGAAATGATTTGTTTGTTTGTGAGAAGTGAGTTGTGAAAGGTGGAATGGGTTTATATGATTTGTTACTTTTCACTTTTATTCTTGAAGAATTGATAACTGCCAAATGGAAGTCACTTTTCACTTTTATTTGTGATCCTAAACCCTCTAATGGAGGCCAATATTTTTCCATCCTTCTAATTCGTTCTCTAATCTAATTCTGATCTTAATTCTTTAAAACAATTATGTTTATTGCTCTCTTATCATTGCTTTAACACTATTTTTTAGGATCTTGGTCATTTTTTGCATTAGAGTTTCATTTTTTAAGGATCTTTTTGTTTTGCTAATTAGGGTTTTTTAAAGTTACTGTTTGATCAATTCTTTTCATTCATTATCTTTGTCGACAAATGATATGTGTTTAATCACATATCAATTTTCCTTAATAAAATAAGCTTAAAAGACCAAAAATGCATTCAAATACAATTTAAACTGTGTGTTTGCCAATTGAATTATGCAGGTAATGGATACATCAAATATGGGCAAAAACAAGCCAAAAAGGACAAAACCGAGCATAGGATTGGAAGAGCGTGAGGAAATCAAAGCCGAAGGCATATACATCCTTAATGGGCCAACCCGTACCCATTTTAATGGGTCGGGTCAACCCATTAGCTTATAAACCTAAGCCTTAACCCATTTATAAATCAAAGGAAAAAAAGAATCCAGTCCATAAAATCCAAGCCCAAGTCCCAAGCCCAATAACCTGACCCAGATCCAAAGTCAAACATAAAATTATAACAAAGGGGGTTAAAACACTATTTATCCTTTTCCTTTTTCCCTCCTCGTTTCTACAACAATAATTACACGCAGGATAAATCATCATTCTTCACATACATGAATGCTTCTAGAAGGACACTGACACGTCTGACACTCACCAAAGCCACGCTGACAATCCCACACTCTCCCATTAGTTGGACAATCATGGAAGTGATCCGAGGGTGCTATAATGATGGATTAAGATTAAAGGGTCAGGATTTGAAGATGGAGACGCTCCTGATGGCCTAAAAGATTCACCTCCTCACTATAAAGAGGAGGCAAATCACACAGTAGAGATCATCTAGAATAGGAGTAGGAGTAGTGTAGCTTATAGCTTATTTTACTTTTTATTCATGTAATTTTGTTTTCTAAGCTTGTAATCTCTTTTAGTATTAATAAAATTCAGTTTCTTCCATATTCGTGTTAAATTTAAGCTTTTACTTTTATGCAATTTGGATAAAAATGCTACTTAATAAGCTCAATAAGTTCTCAAGCTAATACTTATTTAGTTAAGCTCTCCTTAAGCTTAACTGAATAAGCTGTTTGTCTCAAATCTCTTCAATTCAACTGAATAAGCTATGAATTGGATGATAAGCCAGAAATGGATGGGCTTATGGGTCTTAACTAGCTTATCTATGATAAGCTAGAGCTTCTAGAATAGCTCTAAGAGCATTTTTTATCCTTGTTTGAGCTAGGATCAAGGTATGTTCTCATTTTACTTTCTAGTTTAATTTCTGTTTTGCTTATTCAACTTCTTATTCTGTGCTTAATTATGCTTATTTATGCTTATTATTGCTTATATAGGCTTAATCTGTTTTATTCTAGCTTGTCTTGTCTTACATTTTAGATCATTAGAATTAGTTCGTTTGAATTTTAGTTAAATCTGCCCATTTTTAGGCAAAACAGCTTATCTGTCTTAGCTTATTAATTAGAGCTTAAGTTCCCTAAGTTTTGCTTGAAAGTATTTAATAAGCTTAGAACTTAATCTATTTTAACAAATTATAGCTTATTTAGATCTGTTTTTAGCTTAAATGTGGTTTTCCTAGATTTAAAGGGGTGTTTGAGATAAGAGCTTAAATAGGTTTTAAAGATGTGTAATCTGTTTTTGGTTGTCATATTTGTTTTCATGAGCTCTAATTAAGTTTAAATGAAAGATTTCAAAAGCTTAGAATAAGTTTTATTAAGTTTAAAAGTTTCTTTTATTGAAATTTAAAGTCTGCTAGTCTTAAATAGGTTTAAACTGCATTTTAGTTTAGCTTTTTAGAAATCTATAAGACATATGGATTTAGTGTTCAAATCTGGTTTCTAATGCATCATTGTGAATCTGCTTTTAGTCTCTAGTTTTAGTTAAATCTTTTAAGCAAAATTAGAACTAAAATCAGTTAAGTAGGATTAAGCCTAAGAGTCTAGTTATGCAGATTATTAGAGGTCTAATCATAGTTTAATTTAGGTTAGCTTTTGATGCATTTAGCTTATTGTAGTAGTAGCTTAATCTGTTTTAAGTTTTTAAGAGGTCAATATTAGTTTTTAAGACTTAATTTTAAGCTCAAAAGTGCAATTTCACTCCCAAAAAGCCAAGAACAGTTAGTGAAGTTTGTCATTTGCATTCTATCTGTTTTAGCTTATTTCTTCTTTTAGTTTGCTTATTTTTAGCTTATCTGTGTCTAGGTCTTAATCTGTTTTCACTGTTTAGCTTTTTCTTAGTGCTTATTTGTTCTTAATCTTGGTTTAAAAGTGAGTCATAAGTCTCATAAAAGTCTTTTTCAGTCTGCTGACTTAGTGGTATTTAGAAGCTTTTTAGCTTATTGCCTTTGCTTATTAGTAGTCTTAATTGCTTATTAGGTTTAGGTTAGTATCTGTTTAAGCTTATTTCATTTTACCTTTAGCTTATTTAGTATTAAAAAGCCAAACAGTTTAGTCTTTTGTCATAAGATATTATAAGCAAATCTGTCACCTTTCTTAGCTTTATCCTGGCTTATTTTTAAGTTTTGTCAAAAGTTCTTTTTTATATTGCTTACTTGTATTCTTCTAATTAGCTTTTCAAAAAGAAAATTAAAAAAAATCTTTAAAAAAAAAGGTAGGTCACAGGAATCGAACCTGTGACCTCCCCTTCAACACACATGCCTAACCGGTAGTCCCCTTGGGACTTTTCTATTATAGCTCCATTTTCATTTCCTTTTATGCATTAATTCAGATTTTGCTTATTTGGTTTTAATATGCTTATTCTTTTAGCCAAATTTTTAGTTTTTATTTTTCATAGATTTTAAATAAGTCAAAGTATTTTTCATATATTTTCCAGATTCTTAATAATTAGTTTACTATTTTTGATATTTTATTTAGATTAAATCTGTTTTTAAATCATGAAAAATCAAAAAAATCAAAAAAATATAATTTCTTTTTCAAAAATTATTTTAATACATTTAGGTTTTAATAAACTTCATTTTGAAGTTATTAAAACATTAATTTGTCATTTTAACTAATTAGTATAGTTAATTTTAGTTAAATATTTTACTTTTAATTAGATTTAAATGTTTTAGGTTTTTAAATTTGCCTTAAGTATTTTTATCACTTTCCTGTTTTCTTTCCTTTTGCGTTATTAGTTTTAGAAACCAAAATCAAATCTTTAATGATAATCAAGCTTAATTTGCGATATAAACGTGAATTTCCATTCACCTCTCACCGAGGAGAACGATACCCGTGTTGATTACTTATTATTCTTTTCTAAGAATAATTGGTATGATACTTTGCTTATGTATATGTATTTTATTATTTTATATATATATATATATATATATATATATATATATATATATATAAATATTATCATATATATTAGTAGTACTATATATATATATATATTATATAATTGATGGGTTTTGAAACGAACATCAAAATGCGACGCAGGTCGTGAAGAGGTGAGCGAATTTTTACGAGATTGTTTGTATTCAAGCCTTGAAGATCCTTTCCCCGTGAAAGTGTTCGTTTTATTTAATATAAAAATACAAAAAATATTTTACACTTCTATTCTTATTTTCTTTTATTTTAATTAAAAAAATAACCGTTTGTTAATTATCGTTTCGGCTCACCTTTAGTAAACAAACTAAAAGAGAGGTATAAGGAGGGTCGATCCTACGAACTTCGACCCGAAAGGAAAAGGTTTTTAAAACGCTTCGCGCTTACCCGCTCCTCCGCTTCTTTGTGCGTTTTCTAGAGAGCTACCGTGTACTTTTGACTTTCGGTTAACAAAAATATTTTTCTTTCTTAATTATTTCTTTTCCTTATGTATTATTTGAAAAATCTATAAATATTCTTCTTTATCCTCTTATTCGTTTAATTCTTATCTTCTTAACCTTCTTATCCGATAATTCTTCGACATGTCTTGGTTTTCAAGATGCTCGTGGTGTGGAGGTCCGTTTAACGGTGGAAATTGTCGGCATTGTACAAATGTAAGTTTTGGAGACAAATTTGTCAATAATCCCGAGCCCATTTTAAAAGATGAAACACCCGATTTTTCTTACCCATCTCCACAGCCCCAGTACGAGACATACTTGTGCGAGTTATGCGGAAACAATTCTCATTATGGTTATGATTGTCCACCACAATTCCCGTTTGTCTATGAGCAGGAACCGTGTTACAATCAAAACTATGATGATAATTATTATTCACATAATTCATCGAGTTTTCTTTGTTGTAATTATGGGGGTCCTCATGAAAGTTTTCAATGTCAACCGATGAATCAAAACCACTTTGAGCATAATTCTAACTATTCCGGTTTTGATCAAACCCCGCAATTTTCCGTCACTCATCAACTTCCTCGGAGATCGAATAAGGATATGTTGCTAGATATGGCAAGGCTAATTAAAAATAATCGAACCCTTTTTAATAGCAATATTTTTCCTCATGAAGAAATGAGTATAAGAGTATTGTTGGCTAAGGAAAGAATTCTCAAATTAATTCAAGTTTGGGAAGAAGAGCAAATTAAACCATGGAGTTTGCCGGAATTGCTATTTCAATTTTCTAATGATTCACAAACTATTGCTGAAATTTTGAAACAACGTGAAGAAAAGCTTATTGAACGTGAGCAAGCGGCTAATCTGGCAGTTCAGAAAGAGCAGGAGGAGCAGGCAGCTCAAAGTTTTACTCCATATTTGAAGTTTCCTATTTTTGACGATGATGATGATGAGTACACTATTCAATATAGGGAATATTTAGAGAATTTGTCTAATGCAATCACACCCGACTTATCAACCGAGGAGCCCGATAACTCTCTAAGTATGGGGGACGAGCATCTTGACACTATTCCGGAAACGGAATCAGACAAAGTATTAAAGTCTAGTGTTGAGGACCTTGTCCCAATCCCAAGTGAGTCCGAGGGTATTTTCGATAATATGTGTGATATGCCTTCTTGTGATAAAAAACACTTTGATGCCGAGTCTGATCTTATGGAATCTTTGCTTAATCGTGACACTCTGATTATTTATTCTCCTAAGATCGACTCGCTTCTCAAGAAGTTCGCCGGTGAACTCGCTCCTATCAATCCAATTCCACCAGGAATTCATGAAGCTGGTTTTGATCCAAAAGAAGATATTCGTCTCGATGACCAAATGTTTTATGATGATACTTCGAGTGATGACGATTCTTTTGAGGACATCGATTATGTTGAGGCATCACCTCCCGATTCTGAGCTCGTCAGCATAGGTGGAGGATGATATTATTCGTGCCAAATTATCAAATATATATCTTCTTATTGCTAAGATCAAATCGTTAAATTACAACCCCACTCCATCTTCTCTCTCTCATTCTGATAATTCTTTACCCGAATTCGAGACTTTTAGCAATCATACGGAAGAGACGAGAAGTGGCGGTACCACTACTTAT
>BQNB010178324.1:0-12881 GCA_026074375.1 Tanacetum coccineum
TCATTCCACACTCGGGGTCAAATCAATCTCACACAAGCCATGTGCCTCGGGGCTAACCACAACCTCCAGGCTTTACTCATAGTACAACCTATACAATGACACCTCCTCATAACTCATAACCGGGAACAATTACAACAATCGTAATAACAACGCCAAAAATAAAATACCTACGTACCAATTTTCCTCAAAAAAGGGATACATCATTGGCTTTCAAAGCCAGAACATCCAACCATAACGGTTCTAAGTTCTCAATACATAAACTACATATGCATGAACTCCCCTAGTGGAATCTCCTAAGTTTAAAAATTAAAAGTAATAGCTAAAGAGTACACAATCACCACGCCGGTGATAATATAAAACTCTGAGGCAACAATAACCTTAATCCAATAATCCTAAATCTTATAATCCTCCTACTTTCTAGTACGTGGATGGTAAAAGTATGAGGTTTTCGTCTACGGAAATCATTTCGAGTATAATTTCCAGAAACATAGGGCCTACTGCCCAGAAAGTTTCAAAACAAGGTGAAATTACCATTTTACCCCCATTCTATCAAGGTTACCCTTTACTAAAATTTCATGGCTACACTAAATTGAGTGTATCTCCTAAACCGTGCGTTTGTAAAAGCCGAAACGACCGCTCAAGTCTAAGTTGGTTCAATATCTAGAACTTATAGTTTTACGTATTTAGGTGTTGCTATATAATTTTTTGAACCTATTACTCATTCAAATTCTGGTCTCAATTTTTGACTAGTTTTGCCATTTCGGTGATATCTCATTCGTCGGGCGTCGATAGGACTCCATCCGAATTCTTACAGGTACCTAAGATGTTTTTCTTCATCCTAGTTTAATTTACCAGGTCTTCATAGACGAAAAACATTTTGAAAGATACCCAACAAGCTGCTATCCCAAAGCAATCCCCAAAGAAATTTTTGACAAATTTTTGTAGTTTACGAAAATGAGCGTAATTTAAAATTTATTGATGCTTTTGATGTGAAACCAATTGGAGGTGATAGCCCTAAGAGTCTTCTACAGGTACCTAAATTTCTTTTGAAAAGTTATCACAAAATTTTTGGAGTTATACTCCTTTCCCAAACGTATAACCAGATTGACTACTTGTAGAAAAAATGACGATATCTCACTCATTCAGAAGAGTTAAAATTCTATCCAACTCGCCACATGTACCTTTAACACGTACCAACATCTCAATTGGTCTTCCCCGATGTCGTAAGACCAAAAATAATTCACAATCAACCCCACAACCTGCTGGTTACAAACTACCGTAAAATTCCATTTCAAAATCCAATTCAAACAACCATTTTTTAATTCCTTCAAACGCCAATACAAAGCCATACCCAATGACTTAACACTCTTCAACACATCAACCATTGGGTCTCCAGACCTAAACATCTCAAGACTTACTAAGTAGAGGTCGACACGAAAGAATCCAAAGCACAACTCACCAACATATTCCAAAGTTTCAAAAATATCCGTTTCCAAATGACACGTTACGCGAAAATAAGTTAATAGTCGTTTTCCAAAACAATGAGGGTTATGATGACATATACATGTCGCACTCCCATCAACCAGAAAATTCGCAAAACGATAAATTCTGAAACAACAGAAGGCGATCAAAAATCAATAAGAAGAGTATTCAAACTCAGATCCGAACAATAATCACCCCATGGGATCGTAAAACTACGACAATCACACATCAAAAAGATAAAAGTAAAGTTACGAAAAATTTTCGAAGATAGTCATATAGCAACGATGTTTTTATCATGTATCAAAATAATTTTATCACATCGCATCGAGATGTTTAAAGAAATCAAACACTTCGCAAGAAGCGAATATCAAAGATTATATAAAAACGATAACATAAGAAACGGATGTCGTATATATATTATTATATATATAAATATATATAATATATAGAATATAATATATAGATATGGGGTGCTTTATATTGTAGAACCTAGTTTTATTTACAAAATACTCACAGAACTATTTTAAAGCTATCTACACCGTTTGGCATCATTAATCAATGGTCACTATCATGATGGCTATTATTAAAATAACATGAAATTAAAATTTGGTTGGCAATGTAAAACAAGGGTATATTGGTATAAACATAATCCTTTTATTTTAGGGAGTTGCAAATAAATATCATTTTATATTAGGTAAGTCACAATCAATATTATTTATTTATGTTAAGGAGTTTACAATCCAATATCCTTTATTTTAGAAAGGTACAATCAATATCAATTATTTATAGGAGTTACAAATCAATATCCTTTATTTTTGGAAGTTACAATCAATATCATTTATTTAGATGATTTCTACAAAAGTGTTAATCTAAATCTGAATTTACAATCAACACAAAATAAAATGTGTCATTTATTTTTAGGAAGATTTATACAAACTATAGGAGATTTATACAAAAAAGAACACATATGTTTAAAATGAAAAAAACATAGATTTTTCAACAATTAAAATATACATGTTAATCTTTATTATAAACCAATATTCATGTTTTATAAATTTAAAAAACATATATTGTTTTAGCAAAATAAAAAACATACATGTTATCATAATGAATAGTACCACCATGCTTTCAAATTTTATAAGCCATTCAAGAGTCTATAGTACATACATGTTTTACATTTAAAAAAACATACATGTCTTACATACTTGTATCTTAAAAAAGTAACATACATGTTTCTTTTAAAAAAACACCATTTAATTGAAAACATTCATGAAAAAAAACAGGTATGTAAATCGTGTTAATTTATTTATCAAAGAATAACATTGTATATTTATTATTAGAGAATAAATCGCAATCATTATTTAGAGATACAATCAAACAAAATAATTTGAGAATACAATCAATATCATTAATTATCAAAGACATTTATTAATACATTAATCCAAAATCATTAATAATCAATATCATAATATCAAATTATCATTAATAATCATTAATACAACAAAAATATATCGACATTTATTAATAGGGAGTTTCAACTTTGACAAAAAACACGGTGTTTATCTAAAAATACCCAATAATATCCCTAGATAATAAATTGAATTAAATAAATGAAAACAATTATTAAATTTCTGATTGAGGTCTAGAATAGTTTCTGTAGAGTCTAGTCAATAAAATGCGTTCTCATAAATACATCACTATATATAATATATAGTATATATATATATATATATATATATAATATATATATATAATATAATTAATATATATTCATATATATAATTATTACTTGTCACCAAGTGTCAACCACTTGTAAAGCGCACATAAAATCATCAAATATAGTACCACATAAGGCTTATAGGACAGGAACAACACGCGACGCGATAGCGTTCAGCGGTGAAAGACACGTGAAACTTATCCAAAAACACCTGTAGTCTAAGTTTTGTAAAACTCTAGGTTCACTACACTCGATGCTCTGATACCACTTTGAAACACCCCAAACTATGATCACCAGCGAAATACAACATTGGGGTGCAACCTTCCACAAAACATGCACACAGAGTCCCAGTAATCGTCAAAAGATACGATTATAAAAACATAATTCATTATTAAAAGTTCAGGGTTAGCATAAGTCTGAATACCTATAGTAAATAAATTTCTAAAAGTCACAACACAACAAGAACTTTGATTTCCTAAAACACTTGTTTAGGTTACTGACACTACTTCACGAGTCCCGTCTTTTGATATTCGCGTTCCGTCCTAAATCCAAGCCATTAACAATACCTAACCTAAGATAGCAACTTAAAAAACGTCAACAAAACGTTATGAATTCATAAGTTTACAATTAACACATAAACCATAAGTTGGTTCAACAAAGCGATAACGTTGGCTCGTAAGTCAAAGTTAATACAAATAGTGCTTTCCAACTAAAGAGAGCCGTGTACCGAAACGTAACACATTCATCTCGTAGGACGAAATATGTCCGAGAAGTAGATGCCACTTCTCCCTAAACTACCACAAAATGTCCGTGACAGGGTGTCCCACGATGCAAACCCCGGACCGGGTTTTAAACCCAATAGATCTTTTAATGAATTAAGCGTTCACTAACCCAATTAACTAACGTCACACATCAAAAAGGCATATACTCAAGTAGTGAAGGACTCATATTCCAATATCAAAACAGTTTGCGTTCAATTCACAAAACAAGCAATTTTCCCCTCGCGAGGTTAAAAAACATTTGAAAACTTTAAAAGCAGGCTATGAACTCACCTTGATCAAAAGCCGATGATTAAACAATAAAGTCTAGCACGAAAATCCACAAACGCGATCACGACCTATAATTAAAAGTATAATCAACGATGAGTTCATCGTATCAACAAAATCATTTATAGTATATATTATATAATATATAGATATATATATAATATATATATCTATATTATATATATATAAATATTAATAATTATAAATCATACATGTGATGAAGAAATCCACTTGCGCCTAGATCCTAAAAACCCCACGATATTAGGTTACATTTTGGCTTTTATTTACATCATACATTCTTAATCGAATACTTCCTAATATTTAAGAAACTCTTTTTTGCAAGTTTACTATATTCAGAATGTTACCATATTTAAAGTAAAGTCTCGTTATTAAAATATATTTGGATAATATTTATTACTCGTCGAACTTGTCGACATCAAGTTGATTATTTAATACCCATATCTGGATTATATCCCGTAAGTTACGAAAAGTTACTATTTTTAGAAATATATATTCCATTTTATTAAAAGTTGCTAAGATCTAAATGTCAATACCGTAAAAATAATAACGTTTATTATGTTTATAAACAACCGACAAGTTTAGTATTAACCCGTTGACTTTTTAAAGTCAACATTTGACTTTCTTTGACTTTTATAATTATATATATTTTTACCCAAATCTGACCCTCGCCAAACAACCTCTAATCACGCATTTCACGATACGGAACAAAGAAGAGAATTTATGCGAAACGATAGTTCCGTACAACGGTCTTTAGTTATTAAAGCCGAGACCTGAATCTCGACATAAAATATCAAATGCCTCGTGCAAGTTCTGCAAAGGAAACTTGTATTTTTTAATAAAAACGTCAGCCAGTTTGACCATCGATTTTTGACCGCTATAACACGTTTTCGTGACTTTGAACCGAAAAAGAGATTTTTAGAAAAACGTCATTCCGGACAACTTTCGTGTTTCGCCGGAAGGCCGAAACGGACTCGAAAGTGCTCAAAACGGCTTTCGAAAATCAGATCAGAATGTATGCTTTATAAAATAGCTGATTGGTAACTTATAAAATTTCCAAACTTCGATCGCCCATAACGTTTTCGTTATAAGGAGTTACGGGACATTCGAATTACCGAAACGTACATTAGAACGAAATCTATCATATTTCAACAGCAAAAATTAGTTTTTATAAAATTTTGAACCTCATTTTCCGTGCCAAACTTACTGCACGAATTTACACTTTTAAAAACCCATCAAAATTATTTTCTCAATCACCCAATATCATCATCAAGTCTATTCGACGCAAGTATACTCGGATTTCATCACATGTAATAACTTTAAATCGATTAAATCGCAAAAACAAAAATAACACAAGTATTAAAAATACTTACAAAGCTATATTAAGCAAGATCGGACAATACTTGAACTCGATTCGCCTCCTTTTGTGTCTAGCCGAACTCGAACCACACCCAACAACTAAAAACGAACATTTTTCCAATTAACCAAGCTTTCAAAAGTGATTATCTAGTTATTTTACACAACCCTTTTCAATCCAAAACCTTTCAATCTAACCCGAACTCTAACTAGAAAAATACCCATTGCATGTGTTATTTTATTGCGTAGATGTGTAGGAAATGAAGAGAGGATTCGGAAAATATAGGTTGATCGGAATGCATGTGATTTTTCCGGCGACCATGGCGGTTTTCGGTGACCGGAAAACTTTTTCGGTGGTGGTGGGTGGTGGTTTCCGGCCGAAGTCACAAAGGAGGGGGAAAGGAATAAGATTTATGTAAAGAGTATAATAGTGTGTGTGCTAGTTCTTATATAGAAAATGTCTTTAGTCATTTGGCAATAATAGTCCTTCCTTCTTTTCTTCTTTCAAACTATTGACACGTCTATGTTTTACTTAAATTATAAACCGACAACCGTGGCTCGGGTTTACACTTCCGAGACCATTTTTATTTTCGTCACGTTTTATTTTAGTTTCTAATATTTAATTAAATGTGTACATTTTAAAACACGAATCCGGCTCAAGACAAGGAACAAAAGACGACATTTATAAAAATAATGAATTTGCGATCTTAAAAATAATAACGAGATGCATCAAAAAAATTTACGTTGCTCAAAACAATTAACGAACACGCGGTCAAACGGTGACTCGCGAAACGTCAAAAATAAAAATTATCAAAATTTCTCAAAATTATTCGTAATAAAATACGAAAATAATTATTTACGACAAATAAAATTTTTTTTTTTTAATGTCGACGTTCGACTGGTCACGAAAAACTCAAAAATAATAATAAAAATCGCGAACTCGCGAGTGTCATTATACCCCGTCGTGAAACTCTCGGGTAGTTACAAACTGTCCTTAAAACTTTGAATTTCTTGTGTAAAACTCTCAAAGGAACCGAGAATAATTGATTTTCTATGTTGTAGAATAAGTATCTTCATAGATACACTTCCCTTTACTTATGTACTGATTTGCACATAAGCCATAGTTATTAAAGCCCGATTACAGTCTGAAGTAAACTATAAGGTCATTAGAAAAATAAAAACTGACCATGTGTTAGTGCAAATATTATCGATATTTTAAACTAACAAGTCATTTTGGGTTTTAATAATGACAAACAATAACTTGTAATAACATATCTTAAAATGTGCAAGTTTATGCGTGACCACAACATCTACTTCAACGCATGACATTCATCCAACACCTCTCGACCGTCCGAGACCTACTCATGCTTCAACAAAAGGTACGAATATGTTTGTTAAGTTGCATTATGATCAACCCATTTAACAAACCATTAAAAATGATTAACACGTTTTTACAAACTAGCCTAATGAATAAAACCTATTTTATCATTAAGTCATTTTTGATAAACCTTTTTAAGTTTACTTACATCACCATAAACAAATGCTTTTAAGTAATCCTTTATTTAATAATAATTAATCACATTAGTGAATAAGATAAATTAGGATTAACCACTTTTGGAAACAAATCTTATAAGATATTTCATATCTTACAAATCTTTCCTTTTTAATGTTAAGATTAATTTTCCTTCTAGAACAAAATCAAATCAGATTTTATAAGTACATTAAGATCTAAGCAAAAGATTTAAAAAGATTTCTAACAATTTTGAAACTCAAAAGTGCGACCCACGGATCCACCTAAAAGGCAGACAGATCCACCATCCCTGGATCCGTGGCACCTTGACGGCCAAGTTTTGGGTTTTCTATAAAAACCACCCATTTGCTTAGTTTTTCACCCAAGCTTTTCACAACCTTTTGTAACACCCCCAAAATCAGGTAGCAGCGGAATGGTAACATTGGGGTGCTACGTCAAAGTACAACAATCAAGATATAGGAAACGACCATAAATGGACGTTTAAGACAAGATTTCATTCGATGTCATAGCAAAATATCAGAGTTTATACATTAGGTCCCATATGTTTTTTGTAAAAGATTATAAAACATTTCCAGTACATATTATTAAACAAAAGATTTCATAATACCCAATAGATGACTTAGTTTTTAAAGAAAATAAAGTTGCACTTGAATATAGATATACACAGAATCCTCTTCCATTGATATCCGCCAGCGGCTCCCCTCCGATCTCATCCCCTAAACCTTAATTACATGTTAAAAATCAACACAAAAGGTTTGAGTGAAATCAAATGTTTAATCGGTAAAAAGGGTGACACACAAGATCGAAGTAATAGTAGACTCTGAAACACATTCAGTAGTCCAAAACATTTATTATTGCACTAAGCTCATGACCCAGAAGCCTTAACTAGATTTATGCCCCAATCAGAATATAGGATGCTTGCCAACAACCTAACACCTCTCAATGTTAAATGCACCGTGATCAAACTAGTGACCTAAGGAAAGGTGGGATGTCACGTCCCGATAGATCTATCCCACAACACTCACCATACTTACAAAGCATTAACGGGTTTTCATATGATAAATCGGGACTTCACGAGGCAATAAGTAAGTTAGCAATAAAATTCAGGCAGTATTCTGGATATCATACACTTTGTAAACACTAGTACAGAAGTACCTTGAAAACACTCAGAAAAACACTTAGTGGTCCAAAGTAAAACAGCAAAGTAATTCCCCCGTAGATTTTGATAAAACAATCACGTAGTAAAAAGGGGGCTAATGAACACACGCTTCAATGAACGATAATCAACAATATTCACAATAGAAAAATGCCGTCACAAGGAATCCTGAAAGGCAACCCCTAATACCAAATATAGTCGTAATAAGCACGTAAACACTTTGATTATTTATAGATCGTATAGCTCATCATACTATCGTTCGGGCTATCATAATTAAGAGGTCATGTAGTGACGTATGAAGAGCTAGGACACTTTAAATCATAAATCTAACAACTCGTCGATACGCCACCCCGAAGAGGCCTCATTATGAAACTCCCTAGTAATATAGTACTTTGATTAACTAATACCACATATAATTCTATATAGCTACATCACCATCTAATCGTTTTAGTGAAATCATATTTATAAAGTAAAAATGTTTATAAGTATACTTTAGTAAAACTGGCGTAACTTTCTCGTTTTAAGTCCGTTTCTTTCGTTTTTTACGTCCACGCCTTCGTATTAAGACGAGTTATCAAAATATAATATTTTCAAAATCTAAGGTTTCTGATGAATAGTATTTTTACTGTTCATAACAGTTATATATTTATTTTTATAGATTTAGTTATCGTAAATCTTGTAAATGTCGTAACTTATTCGTTTTAACTCCGTTTTTAGCGATTCTTTCGAGCATGTGTTCGTTTTTAAAAGTTTGATCATATTAATGATTTTTTTCATAAATAAATGTCCCTGATGAACAGTAACTTTTTATAAAATTTATTTTATAAAACCCGGTATTAACGTAAAGCGTATATTTGTCGTATCTTTTTCGTTATAAAGCGGTTTTTTGAGTTTCTTATCATTTTGGAATCGTCATGAGGCGTACTATCTTTTTAAAACATGGTAGGGCTTGTTGTAACAAGGTCGAACCTAAAAACACCCCTTATAATACTTAACATATCCATTTTTATAACTGGTTTTTCTATACCTTTTACTTAATACTTTACCACAAGTTTTCCAAAGACTAATATATACTTGTTTTACATATAATAGAGTCCCTAGATCCTATTTACATCCACATTAACACGTGTATAGTTCAGAAAATCATTTTTTAACAGAAGCAAAAAAAATCCATTTTTACAAGTCAAACATATCCTAAATGGTGATATTACTAAATTGAACATATAAACACATAAAATCATAATTGTAAATTCATAAAGGGTTTTAGATAACCTTATATTGATGTATGATGATGAGAAATATGTTCTAAACCTTTGTTTTGATTATAAACCAAAGCTTGCAAGATCTTGAAACCTTAAACCAAGTGAAACCCTAATTTAGCTTTTTCTTGCTTAACACTTGTAAAGACTTAACCAAGCCTTCAAATCTTTTTAGGACATCTTAGATATATAGTAGGAATGTGTGTAAGTGTTGTAAATAAAATTTTATAAGGATTTGGTGGTGGTTTGATGTTGGGCCGATGGGTTTTAGAGAGACAAAGGGAGTATATGGTGAAGTTTTTCTTTAGCAAAAGAGAAGTGGTGAGTTTACTTACTAGTGCAAGCCTTTTATAGTCATAAGACTAGTCAAAGAAACACAATGAGAGAATTAAGGAGTCTTTGGTCAAAACTTGTGAAAGTCTTTAGGTTTTAATGACTTGGTTCCCTAAAATAGAAATCATCTTATGAATTTAGGGAATGAATTGACTAGCTAATAAAGGCTTATGTTTCTATGTCTCCTAAGGAGTGAATTATCCCATGAAATGGTGGAATAAATATCTAGCATAATAATGGAAGTAATATGTCTTGTATAATAAAAAGAAACTAGGTGTTACTAAAAAAATGTAGTATTAGTTTAAAATGTATAACTTGGAAATTGTATGTTTACTTATTTCTATTTTATGATATTTTTGGCCAGAGTGATAAATTGGGATAAGTTTTATAAAACATTGATCCTTAGATATAAACATCTGATATTTGTTGAAGCGTCGATTACTTTAAAGATGAGTTCCGGGTATGCCTAAACGTAATTTATCGCGAAACGTAACGTTTTACGTAACCGATAAAAATAAAACATAATAAGTAAATTATTACTTTAGTAATAATAATATAATGATTACTTGACGTAAACTTTAATTTGTTTGGTGCCCATTTACGTTGATCGGTGATTCTTAATTTACGCGATTTAACTTAACTATTAAAATTAAAAGCGAACGTGTACGAGAAAAAAAATAATTAGTAAAATATATGACGTCGTAAATGACCTGAAAATACGGAATGTTACACCTTTCTTCCACATTATTATACACATTTAGTGTTGGGGCTAAAAGACTTCATGATGATCTTGGAGTTAATACTGCTAAGGTTAGAGTTACTGCTGTTAAGCAAACTTAGTACTGCTTAGTAATCTTAGTGGAAAATAAGCTAAGTAGTTAACGCGGCTAGTTAATACTGCTAGTATATATTACTACTGCTAGTGTAACTTAGTTACTATTGTTAATGTAACTTAGTACTGCTAGTATATGTTAGTACTGCTAGAGTAAAGTTAAACCTGCTGGTGAAGAATGAAAAAATATATTCTAAGTAGTTACTACTGCTTGTACACAGTTAATGCTGCTGGTGTATAAGTTACTGCTCCTAGTTCAAGTTAATACTTCTGGTGCTAAAAGTTACAACTGCTGACAGAGTTACAACTGCTTAAAGATTAAGACTGCTGAAAAAGTTTCTACTGTCAAGAGATGGATAAAGACAGAAGATAAAGATTACTTATGAGATATGTATGAGATATTTATGTAAAAGATACGTATAAGTTATTTGTTTAGAAGATCATGATAACTTAGGAAAATATTGTAAGCCAGTTAGGACTCCTTGGTTTATAAAAGGAGGTCCTAGGGCATAGAGATTGATATATCCTTTCACTGTTCTATCAATCTAGAAATCGTTTTGTTTTATAGCTTCAAGGTTTTGTAACCCTAACACTATTAAGAGTGTTCGTATTATATTGAGGCTGAAAGTTTGGTAAACTGTTTGTTATTGATCCTGTTCATTATTGTTTCATTGAAATTCTTCTTAGTATCATTGACTAGATTCCGCATAGTCTTTGATATTCATAATCAAAGTTTCTATCATAGTTGTTTTGGAATTTATTCAATACAACTTAGCCTTATACAAGCTAAGCAAGATCTATTCTATTGGGATCAACAAGTGGTATCAGAGCTTGTGAGAAGCTTTGAATAAGAAGAAACTTTACTACACACAAGATCTACTTTTTCAAGAAGCAATGGATTCTCAATCTACTCAGACCATCAAGCTATCCATACTCCAACCTGGTGAGTATGATCTCTGGAAGATGAGGATGGAGCATTACCTACAGTGCATTGATTACACTCTATGGAAGATTATAGAAAATGGTAATGCACCCATAGTAATAAAAAATGTTAACGGTAAGGAGACTGTTATCCCTCCTACAAGTGTTGAAGAAAAGGCACAAAGAAGGGCAGAGTTGAAGGCAAAAAGCACTTTGTTGATGGCCTTACCTAATGAGCATCAATTAAAGTTCAACACACACAAGGATGCTAAGACACTGATGCAGGCTATTGAGAACAAATTTAGAGGTAATGCTGCTACAAAGAAAACTCAAAAAAATCTTCTGAAGCAGCAATATGAAAACTTTACTGCAACCAGCACAAAAGTGATTGAACAAACCTATGAAAGGCTTTAAAAACTAATTAGTGAACTAGAAATTCATGGTGAAGTTATCCCTCAAGAAGACATCAATCAGAAGTTCTTGAGAAGTTTGTCACAAGAATGGACTATGCATACTATTGTGTGGAGAAACAAGCCAGAGATTGAGACATTGAGTTTGGTTGACCTCTTCAACAACCTGAAGGCTTATGAATCAGAGGTCAAAGGGACATCTAGCTCAACCACAAATTCACACAATGTAGCCTTTCTGTCCTCTAGCAGCAATAATAGTGCAACTAGAGCAGTTAATACTGCTTAGGGTGTTAATACTGCTAGCACTCAGGGTGCTGCTGATAGCTCAACAACTATTGAAAATTTGAGTGATGCTGTGATTTATTCCTTCTTTGCTAGCCAACCAAGTATTCCACAGCTTGATAATGAAGATTTACAACAAATCCATCATGATGATCTAGAAGAGATGGACTTGAGGTGGAACATTGCTATGATAACTATGAGGGCAAGAAGATTCTTGAAGAATACTAGAAGGAAGCTGGACATGGCCAATAAAGAAAGAATTGGGTTTGACAAGTCTAAGGTGGAATGTTTCAACTGCCATAAGAGAGGACGCTTTACAAGGGAGTGCAGGGCACCTATGAATCAAGACATCAGGAATAGGGGGCCTACCAGAAGGACTGTGCCATTTGAGGCAATTACTTAAAATGCCTTAGTGTCTCAGCGTGATGGCTTTAGCTATGGTTGGAGTGACCATGTATAAGGTCCAACCAATTTTGCTCTCATGGCTTATTCTTCAACAAGTTCAAATTCTTCTACAAACTCTGAGGTATCTAATGAC
>BQNB010178327.1:0-12881 GCA_026074375.1 Tanacetum coccineum
GTTTACTAAAAATAACAATGAACGTTTATGCATCAATCAATTTTAATAACCTTTAGAGTCTAAACCGAAACCTATATTCTTTTAGATCCCACCTGTGTACCGTCGTTCGTTCCGAGACCTTAACGTTGTCATACACTATTACCTTAATATCAAGGTGAGTTCATAGCCCCATCTTTTACTCATTTTAATAAATGTTTTATAACTATTGGGGTGAGAAACATTGCTTGCTTTGAAAACCGAACACAAGTACTTACATGACTTTTCCCTGTTTTGTTGTTGCCTAAGTAGCTTTAGACCACTATCTGCCCACTATCATGAACTGTCAATTGCTTAACCAATTAAATTGTTTAAGTGAGCGCGAATGCTATAGATAGATCTATTGGGATTAATTACCCCTATCCGGTTTGGTTCGAGTGCAAAGAACAAACGGATATATATCATGTCGAATAAGGAGGTGTTCTTGGTCAGGACACCTGGGGCAAATGTAACATCTAGCACAATGTGCATCTTTCAATTAGCTTCGGTGTCATGAGCTTAGTGCAACAATATATTACCTCTTTTATGTGAAGTTGTATATGTTATAACTGTCACATGCATGTTTGGGAATCTTGTGGTCCACTGTATTGTAACTTGATTAAACCTATGAATTCACCAACTTTATGTTGACGTTTTAAGCATGTTTTTCTCAGGTACTTAGTTGGATGTTGTTACTTGATCTACTTGAAGCCTACTTGACTGACCCAGATTTTTAAGAGATCCTTATGTCTTACTACTACATTTAAATACCGTTGTTTGAACTGTTAAGCTTTCGCAAGTCGTCTTTCAAATGATTTGGAGGATTTTGTAAAACTTATTATTATTTTACCTAATGCAACGGTGTTTGTTTAAACGTACCCTTAGAGGTCGTTCTTTATGACTTGTACTTGAGATATACATGCAAGTCACGCCCCCAGACGCGGATTCCGTCCAGGCCCGGTTTGGGGGTGTGACACCAACCCAAGTATATATACGGGTTAAATGGGTCAGATTCGGGTTATGTTTAAACAGGTTAGAGTTGACATAACTGACCCGATTATCTAAATGTGTTAGATTCAGATTCATATTAAGGTTTTCTGACCCGTCAACCTGTTAACCCAAACCCGTTAACTTAAACCCGTCCTGAATTACCACCCTTACATGGAGAAAGGATTAACAAAACAAAGGAGCAAATAAATCAAACCACAAACATTCGAGTCGCTATTATTCATTTGTTTTACATTTCTTTAATCTATACTAGGGTCGTAATTTGGGTCGGGTTTGCGCTGGCGGATTCGAGTTGACATGTTAGCGGGTTAGAAAACCCACCCCGGTCAACTATGTCAATCCTAACATGTTTACGCATAGCCCGAACCTGACCCACTTAAATATGTTACACGACTTGAATATGTTAAGCGGGTTTCGGGTTGACCCGTTTAACCCGTTTTTATATAAAAGTTGGCACATTACACGGGTTAAATAGGTTTGCGGGTCAACTATGTTCAACCCGTTTAACCGGTATAATAAATATAAATAATTATTATTTTTAAAAAAATTCTTAAACGGGTTGGCGGGTTGACCTACTTAATTTATTCTCGACCCGAACCTACATGTTTAATAAACGGGTTAGATGAGTCGATCAAAACCTGACCCGAAATATATTTAGACTCAACCCGAACCTGTTAATTTTCGTGTCGAATTCAAATGAGCACTACAAAATAAAAGTCATTTACTTACTAAAGATTTTGCTTAAAACAGTCACTTAAACCATTTGTAACTTTTGGTGACTAATTCTTATTAAAGATAAAAATAAGCAAAAAAGTTATGTACTTTTAAAAAACAAAGTCGGGGTATATGATTTTTCTAATGACCCTTTTGCTTACTAAATATAGTGTAAGAATATACTTTTTAGTGATCCTTTTATTACTTACTCTTTTCTCATTTGTAATTAGCTATTTTGTTAACTCCCACTAAAGAAAGAAGAGTAAGTAATAAATTGATCACTAAAAGTCTATTCTTACACTATATTTTTAGTAAGCAAAAGGGTCATTAGAAAAAGTATATACCCCGACTTTCTTTTTTTTAAAGTACATAATTTTTTTGCTTACTTTTATCTTTAATAAGCATTAGTCACCAAAAGTTACAAATGGTTTACGTTACCGTTTGCCACATTAGTAAGCAAAACCTTTAGTAAGTAAATGACTTTTATTTTGTAGTGGAGGTTTCGTGTCGAGTCAAAAATTGCTACCCCTCGGCCTCACTTACTACACACTCATATATTACATAATGAAAACCGCACACAAAAATTGACGTTATTATAAACCCCATCGTTATACGAACATAATCGTTTAGTTTTGTGTTATTGTTAATCATCTGATGACATCAATATCGTTATACATAATGATTGCTTAATTATATTATAATGTAAAACATTATTCCATAGATAATTCAATCCAATCTGTATATGAATATT
The DNA here is from genome assembly GCA_026074375.1 of Tanacetum coccineum. NCBI lineage: Eukaryota > Viridiplantae > Streptophyta > Magnoliopsida > Asterales > Asteraceae > Tanacetum > Tanacetum coccineum. The sequence continues at coordinate 2,489 of BQNB010178327.1, forward strand.
CACTAATAAATCGATAATAATGACACAAGTATGAATATTGAATCTTGATGGAATCAAATATTGAATTTAAAAATGTTATCATAATATTTAAAGATTTAAAGATTTATACATATGTTTCGAAAAGTACGGAGGCACAAAGTCACATGTCACTATAACTCTTTTTTTATCACCGTAGAAAGTGTTAAATTTAATAATTTCTTTTTTTCTTTACAAATCTAGTCTTTTTCTTATTCTTTCCTTTCATTTTAGCCCCCTTTGTTTTCATTCTATCCATATCAAACAAACTATCAAATTACATGTGGTTCACAAGTAAGGCGAGCATTATAGACCACGGACCGGACACCGGATTGAACCAGATTTATTCGTTTCCGGTCTTCGGTCCAACCTTTTAATCTTTTTCGGTCTTCATTCTGTTCTGATCCGGTGTTTAGCTTAACCAACTATTATGCTTGTTAGAACAGGTCGGACCGACGAACCAGACCAGTTCAGACCGAACCAGGCATGCACCTCTGGCCCTGTCATCGGTCCGCACTTTTAGACCTAATCGGTTTTTGATACGGTCCTATTATGTTTGGTTCAGTCCAAACCGTGATCAACCTATTCACAAATACTCCATAAGTCCTTTTAGTTCAACTCATATTGTGAAGAAAAACACTTTATTTTTCTCATTTTCGGTCCTCGGTCCGGTCCAGTCTTACGCACAACTAGTTACTATGCTTTGTTGGAACGGACTGGACCAACGAACCAGACTGGTTGAGACTGAACCAGGCATGCATCGAACATTATAGTCCTGTCATCGGTCCACACTTTAGACCTAATCGATTTTCGATTCGATTCTGTCTTATTTGATCTGGCTTAATTTTTAATCCGTGATCAACCTATTCACAAGTACTCCATAAGTGCTTTTAGTTCAACTCAAATTGTGAAGAAAAACACTTTTACTTGTTAGACGTAATCCAACAACAGCAATCATGTGTTCTTGAATCCTATGTGACAACATTTTATAAAACTAGTTGCTACATAAAGTATAGCATATGTTAGTTCGATTTTGTCAATAAGTTACATACTTTTCGTGAATATAAGTCATATGACGAGCAGTGGCGGACTCAGAAATATAAGACGTATACCTTTTTCTTTTTTTAACTGAAAACGATAGTTAAATTATTATTTTTTCATTACGGATGATGCTAAGAATGTGTTAACGTGCATACTATTTGTCTCAAGTATTTCCGCGTCTAATATAAAATAATAAAACATGGTTGTCATGAACTTATTTGTATCGATTAGATTATATTTTAATCAATAGTTACGTTATTTATACTTTTAGAATATTTGACATGTTCAATGTGAATCGTACTATATACCGTATGACAAGTTAACAGTATACAAAGTTGTTAAAAGAATAGTACATGACGCAATCCATTTGCATAATATATATTAAAACATTTAATCAAATCCAAATCTACATTATGTTATCATGTACACTATATCTTTGCTAGCCAGCATTTAGGAGCGTCTTTAAGCAAATAGCAACTAATGGTTAAGGTTTCGTATAAAAGGCTCGTTTGGAAACGAGCAACTAGCATTCCTACGAGCAACTAGCGATTTCACTTACTAGTTATGACTATACAGTTACCAAACACTTTATCAAAACAAAGCCACTACTTACCGCTATTACCCTTCACAACTACTACAGCATATATGTTTATCGCTATCTTCCGCCAAACACCTTAGGGTTTGATAAAAAAGGCGACCCGACCCGAATAAGTACATTCGGGTCGGGTTAGTCGGGTCCAAAATTTATTTGGGTTATTCGGGTCCACCCGAGTAAACCGAATACTAAATAGAGTAGGGTATCAGGTTGATAATATTTGGCTATTAACAAACACAAACACTCTCATCACATTCGCAAACCATTTTTGTTGGCTGCAAACCTTAAAAAACATGGCTGCATCTCCAACATGTTCAGCCGACGCACTGACCGCAATGTTCGGGGCCAACACCACGAACGCAGCAGGCGCGGCCTCGTTCATCTGCGACCAGTTCAACAATGTCTCCACAAAGTTTTCAGACACGACCTACGCAGTCGACACTACGTATCTTTTGTTCTCAGCGTACCTGGTGTTCTCCATGCAGCTAGGTTTCGCCATGCTGTGTGCTGGCTCAGTTCGCGCCAAAAATACTATGAATATCATGCTTACGAACGTTCTTGACGCTGCTGCCGGGGGATTGTTTTATTATCTTTTCGGGTTTGCTTTCGCTTTCGGGACACCCTCTAATGGTTTCATAGGAAGGTATTGTAATAGCACGTCTAGCATCAGTATTTAGGGAGTGTTTGTTTCAGCTTATATGTGGGCTTATGAGCTTATTTGATTTCGGCTTATATTTCATAAACCTTAATTTTATGGCTTATCTTAGGATTTACAGGTTTATATAATAAACTTATATAAGCCCACAAGTCTCAAAATAAGCTGGAAAATTAAGGCTTATGAAGTGTAAGACAAAATCAAATAAGCTCATAAGCCCACATATAAACCAAAACAAACACCCCCTTATATGTTCTAAGGCGAATATGTTAAAAAATAGCCGAATATTTTAAAAAATTTACACTACAATTTTTTCCGCTCGGCTTATACAAATGTTTATTTACTACTAGTATTCGGTTTCTACAGGTATAACTTTGCTCTTCAGGATATAAGATGGGGTGGGTTTTAGGGATGAAATAAGAAAAAGTAAAAATACCCCCAACCAGCCACACCCCACACCTACCTTTCCTACATCCAACTATGACTATAGCTACATATAAATAACAATGTGTGGCATTCGCTATTGCAGCAGACTGGTAAAACTCCGGATCAATTGCTGACGGACTCACTTAGATATGCATATTGTGCAAAATTCGGACATTCTCAGACCAGCTTTGTTTACCCTGTAGTTTCTCATTTGTTTTGGTCTGTTGAAGATTGGGCTCAGTGACTTCTAATTTGTGGACAACTTATTTCTCGGTTCTGTGTGATTGATTTTTGCGGTCAGGTGTGTTTCATATGTTGGAGGGGATTGCAGGTTTGGGGGTGCTATGATTGAGGGGCCTAGGATTGGAGGTTTGGAACAAAGTGGGCGATCTGAGCGTTAAATGGCCAAAAATCGCGTCTTTGGTGTGAGTTTTGGTTTACTTTTTTGTTGTGGTTTGGTTGGTATGGGTTTAACCCGGGGTCGTTTACTAAAATATTGAGCCCGTATGAGTCGGGGAATTATTATGGGCAGTGGAGTGCAGTTGGTAGGACCGCAGTGACTACAACTTTAGCTGGTTGTACTGCGGCCCTAACAACTTTATTTGGGAAAAGAATATTGTCAGGACATTGGAATGTGACAGATGTGTGCAATGGGGCTTTTGGGCGGGTTTGCTGCTATAACCGCGGGTTGTTCAGTCGTTGACCCATGGGTTGCGGTTATATGTGGATTTATAGCCGCGTGTGTTTTGACCGGGTGCAATTATCTAGCCGTAAAATTCAAGTATGATGACCCATTGGAAGCGGCTCAACTACACGGTGGCTGTGGGGCGTGGGGGTTATTTTTACTGCTTTGTTCGCAAAAGAGAAATACGTGAATGAAGTGTACCCAGGGAAGCCAGGTCGACCCTACGGGCTATTTATGGGAGGCGGGGGAAAACTATTGGCTGCACATTTGATTCAGATATGCAATGGGGGATATTTTCCTTGATGAGCGCCGACTAAAGGTCACGATGTTTTGGGGTCTACACAAACTAAAGTTGCTAAGGATCTCGCCTGAAGATGAAACTGCGGGAATGGATATGACACGACATGGTGGATTCGCGTACGTTTATCACGATGAAGATGATCAAAAGGCTTTCCCCATGAGGAAGATTGAACCAGCTTCATCTGCTTAATTATTACTCCCTCCGTCCCACATTAAGTGTCCACTTGACTTTTTCAAAGTCTTTTTTCTTCAACTTTGACCTTAATGATTTCTTCTTATGTTATATGATACTTGATGCAAGATATATGAATGGATAGAGTTTTGAATATATTTTTCGTTGGTAGAATTTTCGTTCAATATTATATAACACAAACAAAAATATTTATGGTCAAAGTTGAGGAAAAAGACTTAAAAGATTCCATTGTGGACACTTAATATGGGACGGAGGGAGTATTATTTTGTTTGCTTGATTGTGTCCTTCCTTTAGTCGAAAGCTTACTTAGATATGTATCACTGGAGCGGAGTATTTTCCATTCGAAGAAGATGTATTCAGAGGAATTTTAAAAAGCCTTGGCCATGTTGAAGATATTACATATGGGGATCAATGTTCGGAGGTAATATTAGTTATGAATGTCTTTTTTTCGTACACTGTTTTGTTCTCGGTGTGTAAAATTATACACGTTGCACTGCTCTAATAATGTTTTCTTTGCATTGATAGTTTCTCTCTCGTTTGGAAATGGACATCGAGCATTAAATGGATATCGAGCGGAACAGATTGCTTGAAATGAGTATGACTAATTGTCCTGACTTGGAAGAGTTAGGTGTGTTGATAATGGACATATGATGCTTGCTAAGAATTTGTTGACACTCCATCGAGCATCTCGAATAGCCGAAATAGAACTCTGCTAGAATTTGGTAAATTTCAAACTTGTGTTTCCTGTTTAGTCTTGTGGTTTGTGAACTGAATTAACGAGAAAAAGAAATGTACTAGTAACTTATTTTGAAAATGGAGTGATTTTGTTGCATCTTGTGGCTCTATTAAGTCGATTGGGTATGTGTTCTGGTTTTCTTCTCAATGAACATTTTTGTTGAAGGCCGTTAACCTGAGATTAGAAAGGGGTGGTTCTATAAGTGTTTTTGGGGCGACCATTTCTGATGCTGATTTATTTGTTCTTATTGGCTTAAGATATGTTTGCTCAATCATTTGAATAATAGGTTGGCAAAAGAGCTTCATTAGACATGTTAGCATTGAACACTAAGAGTCGTGTAACAATACGTCTGAAACTATATCACTTATTTCTTAGTACATCTCTCAATGAACTTTGAAAGATGTTTAGACAACTGTGTTAGTGTTAATATACAATGTTGATCTTTCTTTTCTGGAAACAGTTTATATATTCATTTATCAAGGTAAATGAGTGATCAACATGGAGGGTTCGTATATGTTTGGCCAATCTCTGTTAGACGATTGACCAGAACCGTTAGCAATCATCACGTTACCATAGTTTTGGTGCATCAGTTTTAGGTTTTCTAAAGGTTGCGCGATGTGCTAGTCATTAGTGACAAATTTACAAAGATTGCATTTTCCGTTTGGTTCCATGTGTATTATTTCTCTCATAGATATGTAACTTCAAGTATTTTTAACTTGACAACATATTTTAAAGGAACTATAGATAACAAAAAGAGTTAAGTACATTTTTGGTCCTCGTGGTTTGGTGCGTTTTCACTTTTGGTCCAAAATTCAAAAAAGTTTTGGTTTTAGTCCAAAACACATAGTTTCGTTCCACTTTCGGTCCAAAAGACATAGTTTCGTTACACTTTTGGTCCAAAAGACATAGTTTCGTTCCACTTTTAGTCCAAAACTTTTAGTCCAAATTCACGGGATTGGACTAAAAGTGAAACGAAACTATGTTTTTGGACCAAAACCAAAACTTTTTTGAATTTTAGACCAAAAGTAAAAAACGCACCAAACCACAAGGACCAAAAATGTACTTAATGACCATTTATGTGTAGAACCATGAAAAAAAAGTGAGGTTAACTTCGTGGGAATATGAAACGTGATGTGTTCATGGATTTCATTCTCAAAAATGCAAAGTCTTTGTAAATTAGTGATTTTTAATAATGTCAACGTAGCATACTTTTATTAAAAATACTACTTGTGTTATGTGCACATATGATTTAATTTGTTGCATCTTGTGGCTCTATTAAGTCGATTGGGTATGTGTTCTGGTTTTCTTCTCAATGAACATTTTTGTTGAAGGCCGTTAACCTGAGATTAAACGTGTAAATCATAAACGTACAAAAGTCCTATATATATTTGTTAAATTGTTAGAAACGCCATTATAATTTCTTTTTTTTATTAAGCCCTCAAATTATATATTAATTGTCGAAAAAGCTTTTTCGATCATTTTGATTGATTGTTTTGGTAAAAACTAGCTGATTGATTTCGTTGATCTTACAAACTTAAGGCAAATCGCATAAAAAGGTACCTATCTTAGGCTCAATGTCAATTATAGGTATTCATCTTTTTTTTTTCTCAATTTAAGGTATCGATCTTTGTTTTTGTTGCAACGTTAGACAATTAACAGGTTTTTCGGTTATATTTCTAACTATCACTATTTTATTATTGCATCATTAGTCCTTTATATACTATATTTATTTTCTAGATCTGACCCGTCCAAAACGACCATTTATATCACATTTTCACGACTCGGGTTCTAAATAGATTTTATGTCGAACAACTTTTTAGTTTTAACCGAGACCTGAATCTCAACAGTAAATGACCAAAATGCCCTTACGGGATTCTGCTGGAACTTATTATATTTTGAGTTAAGTACATTTTTGGTCCTCGTGGTTTGGTGCGTTTTCACTTTTGGTCCAAAATTAAAAAAAGTTTTGGTTTTAGTCCAAAACACATAGTTTCGTTCCATTTTCGGTCAAAAAGACATATTTTCGTTACACTTTTGGTCCAAAAGACATAGTTTCGTTTCACTTTTAGTCCAAAAGGTTTAGTCCAAATTTATGGGATTTGACTAAAAGTGGACCGAAACCTATGTTTTTGACCAAAACAAAACTTTTGAATTTGGACCGAAAAGTAAAAACGCGACCAAACCACAAAGACGCAAAAATGTACATAACTCTAATATTTTTAATTAAAACGCATAAATTTTTACTTTCGGATTTGACAGTCCGCTATCCAGCGATTTTAAAAAACTAACAAACCTCGCGCAAAGTAAAAAGTCATTCCGAACAACTTCAAAGTTCGCCGAAGGCTAAAACGGACTCGACAGTGCTCACATCGGAACGTTTTTTCAAATCGCCCACTATACATTTTTATACACTTTTTCTACATGATTTTTATCCAGGGTTATTATACACAAATTTCCATAGACACGTTTATACACACATTTTTATACACAATATTTTTATACCCTTTTTAACACACATTTTTTATCCATATCCACATTGTAAAAAAAAAAAGTGCATAAAAATGTGACTTTACAAACGTGTAAGAAAATGTATGTATAAAATCGTGGATAAAAGCATATAGAAAAACGTGTATAGAAATGTGTGTACAAAAACGTGTATAAAAATGTGTATAAAAACGTGTATAAAAATGTGTGTATAAAAACGTGATGAAATCATGTAGAAAAACGTGTATAAAAATATGTGTATAAAAAAGTAATAAACTTGCAGATTTGAAAACGTCCGATTTTGAGCACAGTCGATTCCGTTATAGCCTTCCGGCGAACATGAAAAGTTATTCGGAAAATGACAATTTACCTTGTCGCGAGGTTTCATTTATTTTAAAATCGCATGATAGCACCGTGTCCAAAACCAAAAGTCAAATTTCGCGTTTTATTAAAAATATAATAAGTTCCAGCAGAATCCCGTAAGGGCATTTTGGTCATTTTCTGTTGAGATTCAGGTCTCGGTTAAAACTAAAAAGTTGTCCGAAACGTCGTTTCGCATAAAATCTCTTTGAACCCAAGTCGTGAAAATGTGATATAGAGGGTCGTTTTGGATGGGTCAGATCTAGAAAATAAATATAGTATATAAAGGACTAACGATGCAATAATAAAATAACGATCGTTAGAAATATAACCGAAAAACCTGTTAATTGTCTAACGTTGCAACAAAAACAAAGATCGATACCTTAAATTGAGAAAAAAAATGAGTACTTATAATTGACATTGAGCCTAAGATGGATACATTTTTATGCGATTTGCCCACAAACTTATTTGACATCTTAATGGATAGATATAGATTAGCACAAATACAAATGCAAAAACGATGTTAAATGAGATTGTCACGAGTCACGACGACATCCATTTCGGCCCAAAAGATATATCAAGCTCGTTACAAGGGATTTGTCAACAAATAAAACATAACTGAGTGGCTTAAATGATAAATAATATTTTATAGTTGTTTTTTCAACAATATAAATCAAAATATGTGACTTTTATAATAATTTAATCAAATGTACAAACCATCAACATATTGTATTTGAATATACCCGCGTTTCGCCGCAGAGCGTGAGAGACTAACGCTGTAACGGACCGATAACTGTAAAGGTTATTTTTGTAAATTGCTAAAAAAATAATAATAAGTTAACGGTCGTTACTTCCCCAATAACTATTTTTGTATATTGTTAAAAAAAAGTAACGGTCGTTAGTGGGGGAGAGGGTATTTTGTAAATTTTTTCAAATTGAGGGTAGTTTTCGTAATTTGACCCATAGTGCGAGGGGCTATTTTGTAAATAACCGAGGGGATATTTCATAAATACCCACGGGTTGCGAGAGGGTTTTCGAGTCGAACGGACGGTTTCCGCGTCCGGTAAACTGGCGGGTTGTGTGAGGGTGGTTTCCGGGTCGGTTCGACCTGTTGTTTTGCGGTTAGGCATCCTGGTAATTGTATAGTTATATAATTATAAATTTTTTATGGTAGTTTGATCATTTTTACATATTCTCTATTATTGTTAATCATCTAATGACATGGGTATCTATTTTTCCTAGGGGTGTTCAAAAAAACCGAGAAATCGACAAATCGAGCCAAACCGCTCAATTCGAAACCAAAGAAACCTAATCCACTCTGGTTAAATATAATTCACAAACTTCGTATTGATTTGCATGTTTGACATGGACATAGCAATCATGATGTTTATGTCATTGATCAATTTAGCATATCTCATATAATATGAGTGAATTGATTCTCTATGCTACAATGTGAATCTATCGAATTGATCATACAGCATTGACTCACGTTCTTGTTTGGTCATGTTTGTGCCTCCGTCAGTTCTTTGACTCGATCCATAGTGGTCGATGCGAGTGTAATTGTCAACAAGAAATACAAGAAGGACAATATTGACAGCATTGATGTCACTGTCGTATCGTAACCTTTCTTTGGGAGTGAGATCGTTAGCTGTCTGTTCACGTGTTATGTCCATAACTCCATCAGTGTCTTTCACAGTAATCAATGGTACGAGTTTTATTTTTATAGTTTTAGTTATCGTAAACTCGCAAATGTCGTATTTTATTCGTTATAGCTCCGTTTTTAGCGATTCTTTCGGCCACGTTCTCGTAATTAAATGTTCTATTTATTTATGATGTTTTTCAAAAATAAAGTCCCTGATGAAAAGTAACTTTTTATAAAATTATTTTTATAAAAGTATTAATTATCGTAAACTTGTAATCGTCGTATCTCCTTCGTTATAAATCGGTTTTTCGAGTTTCTTACATTTTTGGAATCGTCATGAGACGTACTATTTTTATAAAACATAAAATCCATGCTTTGAATTTCGAACCAAAACAGCCCCTTAATAATAATTAGGTATTCATATATATAAACTTGTTTTATATCGTTTTTCAACTTAATAAAATACCACAAGTTTTCCACAACCCTTTTTATCATAAGTATCATATATTATATAGTCTATTTGTCCATATTTTGTCCAAGATCATCAAGTCCTTACATCACATGAAATCATAACTTTCCTTAAGTAAGCTTTTTATTACAAGCTCATTCATGAACTTTTTATACTTAAACCAACATACTACCATACTTATATTTCCATTATTACATGATATATAAACCCACATAACACATGAATAAGTGTACAAAATCATAATCACAAGTAAAAATATGTTTTACATGTTTAAAAACATCCTAATGGTGATTTTGCCATATAGAACCAATATACACATAAAATGATAATTATGAAGTGTTTAGGGTTTTAGATAACCTTAGAAATGATGAGTGGTGAATGGGAAATAAATCACACCCTTGTGATTTAAACCCTTGGCTTGAGATATGAGATGAAAACCCTAACTTTCTTAAGAACTTATATCTTGAACTTTCTTGTCTTAATTCTTGTAAAGCTTAAACCAACCCTTCTAAACACCTAAGAACATCTTAGACATATAGTAGGAATGTGTGTGATTGTGATAAGTAAAATTTTGTAAGGATTTGGTGTTGGTTTGTTGTTTGCCGTGAGCTAGGAGGGGGGAGGAGGAGGAGTTTTTGTGTTTTACATATTTAAAAGGAGAAGTGTGTGTGTATTTCACTAGCAAAGTTCTTAAATACTATAATGACTAGTCAAAGACAAGATGAGGGTTTCAAGGAAAGTATGGTCATAAGTATGGAAGCCTTACAAGTAAACATATAAGTCTTTGGTCAA
>BQNB010178328.1:0-11198 GCA_026074375.1 Tanacetum coccineum
CAGAACTCTTCGAGATCTACAGCGGATGTAGTTCTCACAGAGTCCTGGAGGATTTGCTTGTTCTTCCCTGTCGTATTCCGCACATCAGACTTGGGATGACTAGGGGTAGGTTGTTCGTGATTGCTCATGGTGAGTATTTTCAAGGAACGCAGTTATATCGGTCCCACGGATGGCGCCAACTTGTTAGTACAAAAGCTGTGTATGGGAGTAAATATGGGTTTAGATCATCTATTGGGCTGAGCCAATGGATGGGCTGTGATGTAGATCTTGTACTAGTCCAAGTAATAGAGAGATAATCTGCACAAATGAGAATAAACCGTTAGCCTTACCGCAGGGCGGACCCCGCGATTAAGCTCCGGCGTGAGAGTAAGTATACATGTTTGTCAGAGAATGTCAGAGTATGTGAGTGTATTAATGATTAGACAGAATGTACCTTTTTGGGGTGTGAAATGACCCCTATTTATAGGCAAGCCCAATACTAGGGTTCCCTAGTATTTCGCTTGTAACTGTTGGTGGCCGGAGTGGGTCCCTTGTCGGGCAAGGGTCCACGTGTAATCGTCTCTGCGGACGCGAGTGATCTTCCGCAGTCAGTGTATGTCCGCGGAGGCGCAATGGTGCGACGTTAAAGATACTCACGTGCGTCTTTGGAATATCCGGAGCGTGACCCTTGTCAGGCTTAGCAATCCGGCTATTTGTTGTATTGGGCCTGGGCCCATATGCGTATATTATGAATTAAGCCTAGTAAGCTTGGTGTTCGTACTATACGTCATCAAGTCCCCCCAGTCTAGTTTGCTTTACTGTACGTGGTACAATTATAGCGTGCGGTGAGCATTACTAGACTAGAGTTCCGTGATCATATCTTCTTCCGCTCCTGCCTTGTTCCGGGTCTTTTGCGCCGTTTTTGCAGTTTGTCGTCGGTTACGTGGGTTCTTCGTGTCCCCTTATATTCTGTGTGATTTGACCGCCTGGGTCCCATATCCAGCTGTTATCATTATCTTTTTACTCTACCTTTGCACCGTTGATTGGGAAGTGTCCTGGCACGTGTCATCATCTTACCTTTACCTGACTTAAATATACCATGGGTATAAATAGCCAATTCATGCCCTACTGTTTCTTTTTTCATCTTCTTCCACTTTTCCACCATTGTTGATAAATTTCAAGGTTTTCCAGTTGCACAGCCTCCTTTACTCTAGCACTTCTTTTTTATTCAGGTTAATCTCTTTGCTTCTATTTTATTATGGGCAGTATTACATCCCTCAAATGTGTTCTTACACAAGAACACCTTGATGCTATTTGTGCGAAATATTTTGTTCCTGAGGAAGTTCATCCTCAATTACCAAGCCCTGATGCCACCATGCACGAAAGACCAACTGGTAAAGTTGGAATGTACACCCGATTCTTCGATTATGCCAACTACCGTATCCCGTTCTCTACCTTCTTTGTGTCTGTTCTTACTCATTTCCGCATTCCGTTTTCCCAATTGTCCGTGTTTGGATCTGCCAAGGTTTCTCATTTTGAAATCTTGTGCCGTGTTTGCAATATTGAACCTGATGTTAGCTTGTTCCGCTACTTTTATACACACAATTATAAAAATGGATGGTTTGGGTTCACTAAGCGTCCGTGCTTGCTATTCCAAGAATTTGGATTCCGTGAAGAATTGGAATGATCATTTTTCTGGGTTGATGAGTTTGTGGTTCCTGCTAATGTCCGGTTTAGTTGGTTTTCGGGTTCAAATATTGTCAAAGATCGAGCTCCCGCTCCCTCTGAATATAATGTGGAGCATATTAATACTCTTATTGCTCAAGCCTCTCCGTTCCTTAGGTTCCCGGAAGAATTTCTTTGCTTTACAAGGATCCAATCGCTTTTTTTGAATGTGTTTTAAATGTGGAAAAATACATGTGGAGAAATGCATGATTATGTTTTTTCTGGGAACAAGTCCAATCATGAGCTATCTCATCAAAAATAGTTTCCTAAAGTATTGAACCGTTATTACATTTAGAGTTATATATCGTTCTTGTTTCTTTTTGTCAAAGAACTGTATAATATGTAACATGCAAATCCTTTTTTTGACTATAATATAAGATTATGGATTATATCCTTTCAAGTTAAGTTAAATATGATACATTATGTTTATCAATCAATAAGTTATATGCATAATAGCTTTTATTAAATAATAATTAAAGGACCACTTATTTATTTCATGATCAATCATGTTTGATTAGAACTTGAGAGGATCTTTTTCTAAACATTATTTGGATCTTTTTTCTAACATTATTTATTTACTATATTCAAATGGGGTTCTGTAACTTTGTGCCTCATGACAGAATAGTTTATATGTCACATTCTTAATGATGATGTAGAATTTGTTTTAGGGTTTTAGGTAGGGGGGGGGGGAGGGGGTGAGGGTGGGGGGGGGGGGGGGGTGGGGGTGGGGGGTGTGTGGGGGGTTGTGGGTGGGTGTGGGGGGTGTGGGTGGTGTGGGGTTTTGTGGGGGTGGTTGGGAGGGGGTTGGGGGAGTGTGGGTGGGTTTTGGGTAGGATCGATTGAAGGCTAATTCTTTTTTGAATAGTCACCGTAGTATATAATGAGGTACCTATACTTAGATCATGCATACTCATTTAGACTTTTTAACTATGACTGGTCATCATAAGAATGTGACAGAACTAACATTCTTAGCCATTGAGGCACAAGTTTACAAAACCCCAATTTTGAATATAGTACATAATAATGTTAGAAAAAAGATCCCAAATAATGTATAGAACAAGATCTCTCAAGTATTAATCGAACATGATTGATCATGAAATAAATAATGTGGTCCGTTTTAATTATTATTTTAAATAAAAGCATTATGCATATAACTTATTGATGCATAAACATAATGTATCATATTTACTTAACTTGAAAGGATAGTAACCATAATCTTATATTATAGTCAAAAAAAGTATGTTGCATGTTTACATATATACCTTCTTAGACAAAGAAACAAAGACAATATATAACTCTAAAATGTAAAAGGTTTCAATACATAAGATACTATTTTTGTTGAGTAGCTATGACTTGGACTTGTTTAAAAAAATAATCCATGCATCTCACATGTATTATTCACATTTAACACATTCAAAAGAAGCGATTGTATCATGTAATTTGAAACTTTGCATGTACGTGCACAACTAAAATTAAAATTATAATTGAATTTGAATTCACCAATATATTGTCAAATTGGAAAAAAAGAGGAGAATATTGAGTGTTTAAAATTGAATTTTTAAATTTCAAGCAATGATTAATAATAGATTTAGGCATCTATCATTTTGATCTTTAACCTTATGGCAACTACTACCATAGATTTTGGCATAGAGCCCCTTAATTAGACCGCCCTCTTCAATAAGAAAAACGGTTGCTATAAAGATTCGTACGGCTTGAAAACATAAGCATGTCGAAATGCCCTGTAATGAAATAGAGAAAACCTGGTCGTAATCTAACATAATGAATACGGAGCCATGTTTTATAAAAAATAGAACCCAGCTTTTGATTTGTTTGTTTTTATCCTTTCATAGTTTGCGGGGAGATTTCATCCCCCTTTTTCACTTTATTTTTTGTTTCTTTTCAACCTAACCACTATAAACAAAACACCCACTAAATCCCTTTTTCGAGATCTTGCTCTCCCACTTGTACCGGCGTAGAGCAGAAAATCTATCCAACGTTAAACTCAGGTATACAAGTCTTTCTTTAACATCCATCAGTCAATAAAAATTCCAAGTTTAATGATTCAGTTGGTCCGTTTTCTGAACAGATCCATATGCCAACCATTTATTGAAATGCTGGTATAATAACTCGATTACACACATATTTTTTTGCTAGCCTAAATGTTCCACTCACATACCTCAAACTAACATGTTTAGTTTGTTAAAATGTTTATGTATTTGGATTCAAGTTTGAATCTTTTTACTAAGATTAAGACTCATTAGTGTGTATGCAAAATATTTATGGTGTTAAATTGAAAATTATGATTTATTGTATTTTTGTATGTTTGTCTATAGTTGAAGATGTAATTATAGATAACTTTAGGGTTACTTATCAATTTTATGTTACAAGATTAATGTTATGTCATATGTTTATGTGTTAGATCTCTAGTTGGAGTAAATTTTGTATTGTTGGCATTTCACGCCTCTATAAAACTTTAATTATTCATCTTTATTGGAATTATCACTAAAACATATGCAATCTCACACTGAGATACAAGTCCGTTGACCAAAGACAGATAGTTGTTTTACTACAATGCTTTTAGTTAGATTAATGTTGTGACTCAATAAATATTTAAGCGAAATATATTCATGTGGATAACGTATAGTATCGGCACCAAGCTAGTGACTGGGCTTTAACCATCATATATACGTATATGGGCCCAGGCCGCAATACAACAAATAGCTGGACTGCTAAGCCTGATAAGGGCCATGCTCCGGATATTTCAAAGACGCACATGAGAAACTTCTCAACCGCACCGTGCTCCTCCTTGCGGAAGCCACGTCAACGTCCGCAAACCACGATATACGTGGACCCTCTTACCTCAAGGGACCCACTCTGGCCACCACAATTTACAAGCGAAATACTAGGAAACCACTATTATTGCTATGCCAATAAATTAGGGGTCATATCCACACCCAAAAATAAACATATCTGTCCAATCATAAGCACTTACACATGACTCCTACTAAACATATCTCTGACAAACATTTTGTCACTTACATCACACTAAGCCGGAGGCTTAATCCGGGGATCCGCCCTCGGTAAGGCTAACGGTTACTACTCTAATTCTCATACTGTGTAGATTATCTCTTCATTACTATGGATTATACAAGGATCTAGGACATGCACAGCGCATGTGCGCGTTAATGTCCATGCCCAAAGTAGATGAACTGAGTACATCTATGCAACACAACATCACCCTTACACAGTTTTTGTACTAACAAAGCTTGTTCGCCATTCGTGGAGCCGATGGTGGTAACTGCGTGCCTGAAAAATAACTCACCAATGAGCAATCACGAACAACCTAATTACCCAACTCCATCCTAGGTCTATTTGCTGAATACGAAAGGGAGAGAAAAGCAAACCCCCAGTGCTCCGTGAGAAAACTACATCCGCGTGGATCGCTCAGAAAAGTTCTGCGGAAAAGCACTATTAGAAACTACTACCAATCATGGCGGAGTAAGTATGAGTATGAGAAAGGAAAGATGAAAAGCTGTATAAATTAAAAGCAGGCTCGACTTTTGCGAATAACCGAATAAAAGCACTATGCACAAGAATCAGCATATTCTGAGTCCAAAACAATATCGACCAAAGAAGGACAAGATACGCTCTCGTTACTCCGCAACACAATACTAGCGACTTCACTAGGTTGAGCAACGAGAAAGGTCAAGGCATGACTTCCACGGACATTAAATCGAATACAAAAGTAACGCGTAAAGGAGAGGAGAGCTCGCATCTTTATCTCAATGGAACACTCGTTAGAGGCAAGAGGATAGGAAGTGCGTCCGCACACTGGCCGTCCAATGGGGGCCAAACCATGGATGATACTTCGATATGCCGGTCAGAAAGAGCTCAAGGTATACTGAAAATTACTCTTGAAAGTGTAAGACAGTGAAGTGGACACTGGAAGGTCTAAGTCACAAAGGCAAAAGTTCTATGCCCCGAAGAGCATGAGATCATCTTCCCAATAACAGGCTTTGCGTATGCGCTGACGACTAATTACACCGGTTCTCTACGTCTCGAATACGCCACATAACTTCCTCCCGACAAACACGAAAAGCGCAAGTCAATGTGAATAACATATAACGAAAGTGAGATCTAGAAGTATCTACCCTGAAATATCTGCCAATGCAAGCATCAAATAACCGGAGATGTGGTCAATGCCAACATGGTGTCACTGGTTTAATTTCCAACACTCATCGGAGATGACTCTAAAAAAATTCAGACTAAAAAAATAAATAAAACAAAAAAAATAAATAAATTGTATAAAAAAGAAAAAAAAGAAAAAAAAAAAAGAAATAAGAATAGAAAAAAAAAAAAGAAAAGAAAAAAAAAAAAAAGAGAAAATAAAATAAAAAAAAAAAAAAAAAAAAAAAAATAAAATAAATTAAAAAAATAAAAATAAAAAAAAAAATAAAAAAAAATAAAATAAAAAATAAAAAAAAATAAAAAATAAATAAAAAAAAAAGAAGGAAAAAAAAAAAAAAAAAAAAAAAAAAAGTATATAATTAAAAAAAAGAAAAAAAAAAAAATAAAGTATGTTTGACGATCTTGCCCCCAAATCAATAGATAGTTACATATGACTAAGAGAACATTCTTGAAAAACTACCTCCAACAGAAAAAGTGCATCAGAGACCCTATAGTGCTCCACAACATCAAACAAAGAGACGGAGAATCCACAGAAGACTTCATACAAAGGTATAAGTCGGAAAGTGGAAATGTTAAAGGAGCACCAGAGTGCATGAGAATCTCCGGATTCGTGCACGGAATTACAAATCCTGAGCTCATCAAAAGATTTCACGAAAAAATTCCAAAAACAGTAGACGAAATGATGCAGGTTGCCACGTCTTTTCTTCAAGGGCAAGAGGCGGCCTCAAATCAAGAAAGGAAAAAAGTTCCTCAGGCCTGGAGGCACCCGGAAGGGAATCATAGGCAGAATTTCAAAAAAGGAGGGGGCTTCCGCAGCCAACATAAGGCGGAGAAAAGACCAGACAGGTTCACTCTTCTCACGAAAACTCCGAAGGAAATTCTGGCCTTGGAAAAAGGAAAATTTAAGACCCCACCTCCAATGACAACCCCGGTTGAAAAGCGAAACGCAAACAAGTTTTGCGAGTTTCACGGAGAAGTGGGGCACAATACAGATGAATGCAACCATCTAAGGAAACAAATTGAGGTAGCTCAAAGCCGGGAAACTGTCGCATATAATCTGGGAGTTGAAGCAAAACAGCGGAAAAGAACAGCCAAAAAAGAAAGGTGAGACCTCCGGAAAAGAGAAGCCTCAGGCAATTTTAATGATCCAGGCACGGCAAAATGCAGTAAGACAGAAGATAACTCAAAGTTTCTCACCCGACCTCGAGATATCATTCCCACCCCTAGGGAACGATGAGGGAGCAGCAAGGCCCCTAATAATAGAAGCAGAGGTTTTGAGGTCACCAAGTGCACCGCATGAGGATTTGACTGAGGGACAACTTCAAAATACTCTATGAACCTAATTTTAATCGACTCACGCCCGAAATAAGAAACCAAATGGTCCGGCTACAACTTCGCTAGTAGTTTCAATGGGTGAAATAAAGTGCCATTAGGACAATAACACTTTGGTGAAAGTGTGGGATGATGAACATTCAACGACAGCATGGCTTGACTTCATGGTGGTGAGATAAACGTCTCCCGTTTAATGGAATCATTTGAAGACCAGGGTTGCGGAAAATTAAGGCAGTCCCCATCAACACGCACAGAATGATAAAAAGCCCGGTTATGGGAGGAATCCTTACGCTAAAAGCAGCAAAACATTCCCATGAATGTGCGATGGTCTCCAGACCAGAAGAGCAAACCCCTTCGATAAATAAAGTAAAAGAGGAAAGGATCAAAGTGGCAATAAATCCGGAACAGACAGTAATGATTGGTTCCGACCTCACGGAGAAAACCAGAAGTAAACTGTGCGACCTACTTCAACGAAGTTTGGACATATTCGCCTGGACCCCAACGGATATGACGTGTGTTCCAAGGTAGAGTGGGAAGCGACGGCATCCTTCACTATCATAAATTACTCTATTTTTTCTTTGACGCTTGGCCCTAGGAAATTCGGTTTCAAGTAACATGCACGTTCGCTCAACATGATCCAATCCACCAACAACGGAACAAATCCTGATCACCACCATCACAACAACTTTCATCTCCAACAAATTCCCTCTTCACCTAGCCGACAACTCTCCGTATGAAAAACGAACCACGAAGGTCGGAAGTAGGGTCACGGTGCGATGTTTGGCCACAGTGACAATAGGTCTCTCATTTTCAGCTCTGGGTCTCTCAACAATCCTCACCTTGCGGGGATCAGCGGTACGGATAAAAGCATTCAAATCCATCTCTACAAAAAACAACAGGGAAAAAGGATAAAGAAACAAGAAAAACAGGAAAAACATAAACAATAATCAAAGTGCATACGGAAAATAGAATCCACCCTCTCCGTCCTCATACTCAAAGCTGGGATAAGTATCTTTATTTAAAAGGTAATTACGGCATATCCACCCATCAAAGAAATTCTTCGCCGGGAACCTAAGAACGGAGAGGCTTAAGCAGATAAGGAATTAATATGGCCCACATTATATATAGAGGGGGCAGGACTCGATCCTTGACAATAGTGAAACCCGAAACCAAAAACATAAACCGAGCATTGGCATGGGGGGGGGAGGAGAAGAGGGGGGGGGGAGAGGGGGGAAAAGAAAAAGGAAGGGGGGGAGGGGGGGGAAAAGAAAAAAGAAAGGGGGGGGGGGGGGGGGGGGGGAACACAAACTCATCGACCCAGAAAAAATGATCATTCCAATTCTTCATGAAATCCAAATTCTTGGAATAACAAGCACGGACGTTTGGGCGCTTAGTGAACCCAAACCATCCATTTTTGTAATTGTGTGTATAAAAATAGCGAAACAAACTGACATCGGGTTCAATATTGCAAACCGCGCAAGGATTTCAAAATGATAAACCCTTGGCAGATCCAAACACGGATGATTGGGAAATGGAATGCGGAAATGGATGAGAACAAACACGAAGAAGGAATAAAAGGACACGTAAGTTTGCAAATCAAAGAATCATGTGTAGCATTCCAACTTTTACCATGTTTGGTCTTTCATGCATGTGCATCAAATCATGGCAGTTGAGAATGGACTTCTCGGGAACAAAATATTTAGCACAAATGGCATCAAGGTGTTCTTGTGTAAGAACACATTTGAGAGATGTAATATTGCCCATAGTAAAAGAGAAGCAAAGAGATTAACCTGAATCAAGAAGAAAGACTAGAATAAGGGGGGTTGTGCAACTAGAAAACCTTGAAATTTATCAACAATGGTGGAAGAGTGAAAGAGATGAAAAAAGAAACAGTAAGGCACGAATCGGCTATTTATACCCATGGTAATCTGTAAGTTTTGGGAAGAGGTAAGACGACAACGTGCCAAGACACTTCCCAATCAACGGTCAAAAAAAGGATTAACAGATGATGATAACATCTGGATTATGGGAAAAACCCATGCGGTCAACACTGCAGAAATAAAGGGACATGAAGAGTCCACGTAACCAACGACAAACTACCGAAAACAATACAAAGGACGCAGAACAAGGCAGGAGTAAACGAAAATTTGATCACGGAACTTTAAGTCTAGTAACGCTCACTGCAAGCTACAATTGTACCATGATCAGTAAGCCAAACTAGACTGGGGGGACTTGATGACGTATAGTACGAACACCAAGCTTACTAGGCTTAATTCATAATATACGCATATGGGCCCAGGCCCAATACAACAAATAGCCGGATTGCTAAGCCTGACAAGGGTCACGCTCCGGATATTCCAAAGACGCACGTGAGTATCTTTAACGTCGCACCATTGCGCCTCCGCGGACATACACTGACCGCGGAAGATTACTCGCGTCCGCAGAGACGATTACATGTGGACCCTTGCCCGACAAGGGACCCACTCCGGCCACCAACAGTTACAAGCGAAATACTAGGGAACCCTATTATTGGGCTTACCTATAAATAGGGGTCATTTCACTCTCCAAAAGGGTACATTCTGTCTAATCATTAATACACTCACATACTCTGACATTCTCTGACAAACATGTATACTTACTCTCACGCCGGAGCTTAATCGCGGGGTCCGCCCTGCGGTAAGGCTAACGGTTTGTTCTCATTTGTGCAGATTACCCCTCTATTACTTGGATTAGTACAAGGTCTACATCGCAGCCCACTCATTGGCCCAGCCCAATAAGTGATCTAAACCTATACTCACCCCCATACACAGTTTTTGTACTAACAGGTATCGATTAAAAACTAAGTGGTGTTGAGCCTGATGTTTTTCATTTATCCGGCGAACAAGCGAGTGGCCACTATGTAAGAACGAGAAACTGATAGATAAATGATAAATTAAAGAAAAACATATTAATGAGGTGTTATACCTAGTGCCATTTGTAGCTATTTCAAACAACATGTTGTTAATATGTACAAACCCAAAATCAATTAACGAGCGTCAAACCAAAAAAATAAATATTCTTAAAATCTAACCTTTGATAATGACAAAGAACCTAAGATCTGTAGAAATAAAAGATTCATCATGGATCAACATCTAGTTATTTCATGGAGGGAGGCTTCGATCGATGGTGGTGTCGGAATAAAAAGGATGACGGCTAGGTTTTCTTGTAGAAGAGAGAGATTAAGATAACTGTAGGTAAATTGGTTTCTAGCCTTTTTTTAGGATGAATATCAAATTACTACTTCATTCAAAAAGGAATATCAAATTCTTTAATTACCCTTTCAGCTTTTTTAATAATGGTCTAATCTTTTAATCAATTACAAAAATGCCATACTGCATTTATATATTGTACTTTATGTATTAATATGAGTAAAAAGGGTGTTTCCGTCGGTTCTTTCACTAAGAATGATTCTGAAAAGAAAGTCTCACTATATATATATATATATATAGGGTCACTTTATTTTCAACACCAATCTTAATGCGAGAACTGACAGAACTCTTTTAGACCAATGAGATTTTTTTAACCATTAAGGATTTTCATTTAATTCAAAAGGGTATAATAGTAAAAGACATTTTTATATTATTTTTGAGTTTTTTTTAAATAAATCCTGTTTTTTTAAATTCCTTAATTTTTGAAATTATTTTTTTTAACTTTTTTGTATTACTTTTTTAAAAATTCTCTTAATTTTTGAAATTCAAAAACTAATATATTTTTTTAATTTTCTTGTTTTGAAAAAAGGAAGTTGCATATATTTTTTCCTTAAAAATAATATGAATTTACATGTGTTTCAAGTTTACAATTGTTTAAACGTTTCTATTAACATCTATGTTTTTTAAATAGAAAGGTGCATATGTGTTTTTAGATAATGTAAATTTATAACAAAACAAAAACATAAATGTTATACACAAAATTCGATATAAATTGAAATACAATTA
>BQNB010178329.1:0-12880 GCA_026074375.1 Tanacetum coccineum
AACAAATAAAAGCATAAACTAAAATTATAAAACCACTAGAATCGAATAAGCTCAAATTAAGTCGCAAACGATGAATACCATATAAGAGCTTAATAAGCAAACAAGATTAAGCATAACGAAGATACGCACTTGTAATAACCTAATAAGCTCTAGAACAAAATCAACAAGGTAAGACGACAATAAGCTAAATGATTTATTAAGCTAGAACGAGATTTAAGCAAAAACTTCTTAAAAAGCTAGAATTCCAAACGAAATAAGCACTAAACTTAATCGAATAAGAAACGTAAAACAACAATAACGATTAGAATAAGCTACAAGCACATTAACGAATCAAATGACAAAGCGAATAAGCAAATAAGCTCACAAAAGTTCGATCTAGAAATATAAGCTCACTCTAAGCCAAATAAGCTATTTAGAAGCTTATCTAAACAGAAAATATGAGCTTCTAATAAAACAAAAACGATATAAGCACAGAAATAAGCTATATTCGAGCTTATTATTTCAAAAAGTGCTTAAAAACAGTTGAGAATGAATCGAATTAGCTTGGAAAGCTTATAGGAGTCATTTTCTAAGCCTTTAAGAACTCTTAATAATAATAAGTTGTGAAAATAAGCACGAAAAGATAGTTTATAGAATAAGCAAACTCGAAAACTAAGTTTAACATACAAATAAGCAAGAGATAATCAAACCGAGAACTTCAATAAGCATCAAACCATTTTTATTACTTCATCTTAATAAGCTTGCGAAATAAGCAAGTACAATAAGCACGAAATACATAAATAAGCTACTACAAAACTAAAATAAGCTAAAAACTTAAAGCTAAAAGTATGAAAACTAATTTCCTAGGTGGTCAAAAATGAAGGGAGCGTGTTCCATTTATAGCCAATTAAGGGGTAAATTTTGCCAACTTCTCAAAGTTTACCGCCACAATAATGAGCTAATCATGGGCATTCAAACGTGTAGTCTCGGATCATGAGCTGCTATTATTCATATTTACCAACGGATCTCTGACACGTGCCCCATTTATATGCGTACCTCGTTCGCATTTAAGTTCCTTCGTTGGATCAGTTTTTACTCTCTTTCATTCATAGACAGGAAATGAAATGAGAATGTGGAAATTCAAAGACACGTGTTCCATTTTTATCAGCTCCTCTCAAGATAGTGCATAGGCACGTGAACAAAAAATGATTTAATTTCATACATGTGCCTGGTGATGTCACGCTTATGTCACCACTCCATTAGCTCAGATTTACTTTAAATTCTTGTTGGGCTTTAGTATTTTGGGCTTTTGGGCTTAAGCAAGCTTGGGCTAGTCCGGCCCATAAAGTGGGTTACGGGCAGGCCCAATAAAATCTGTGGGCATTGTTGAACTCGTTTTTCCGTGCTCTTTCTAATGGCATGCTTAGGGACTTTTCACGACTTTGTCTTGATTTTGAATAATAGGCACTCTTGATCTCAACGAACCCGTAAATACCCGTTTTTGCTTCGTTTTCAATCATTTTTACCTGCAAGACCTAAAAATACCAGACAAACATATTTGCAAGATAATTATCCGTATTTTAGCATTTTTAGTCTGATTAAAAGTGATTTACAGGGTATAAACGACGTGTGTTTTAGCACACATCAACATCGAACATCAAGTTTTTAGCGCCACTGTGTGGGGAATAGTTAGTTTTCGATCATAGTTTAACTTAGTTCTACTCACTTGAATCCTTTCAAGTGAGAATTTAATTCCGTCATTAGCTTTCTTGTAGTCTATCTTTTCTTTGTGTTATTTGTTCCGTAATCCATTCTCTTCAACCACCATGGGAGACGCGAATCATATTCGTACTCTTGGAGATTACTCCAAACCCAGCCACGAAGGCTACAGGAATACCATTGAGCTCCCCGTAGGGAAAAAATGTGGTACCTCTTTGATCCGACACCATCCGGATGGTGCAAAACAGATGCTCATTCCACGGACTTCGGTCCGAGGATCCAAACCAACACCTCAAGGATTTCTTAAAACTTGTGGACTCACTTGATCTTGACGGTGAAAACAGAGAAAGAACGTGCTTGCATTTATTTCAATTTTCCCTTCACAATCAAGCTAGAAACTGGCTTGATTGTCTTCCAGCAGGATCCATCACCACATGGGAGGATCTTACTACTCGTTTCCTTGCTCAATTCTTTTCACCGGGAAGGACCGTAAAACTTCGCAACGATATCATAATGTTCCAACTACATCATGGATAATCTCTCTCAGAAGCATGGACTCGTTTCAAGGACTTACTACAAAAAGTCCCTCATCATAGCATCGACCTGTGGCTCCAAGTCCAAATCTTTTATGACCATGTCAATCCCGTCACAAGACGAACCATTGATCAATCGGCCGGTGGCAAGCTTCGTGACAGAAATGCCAAAGAATCCTGGGCACAATTAGAGGACCTCGCCCTCTATGACAATGAAAGTTAGAACGACCCAAGAGATTTTGCTAAGCCGGTCAATGCAATCTCCTTGCCTCAATATGTCCTGAGTACATCTGACTGCCGCCTCATCGAGCTCGAGAATCAAGTTCAACGCTTGATGGAAGCTCATCTTGCTCCAATGCAACCTACTCAAGTGAACAAAGTCACTACCTCATGTGAGATCTGCACTGGTCCCCACGACACTTAGTATTGCATGGAAGATCCCGAACAAGCCTTTGTTGAAAACGCATCCTCGCGTACCGATGAAGCGAGAGGTAAGTGGTATACTTTTGAGCCCGAGCAAAACAATCTTGGTGACACCTATAATCCGTCACAAAAAAGTCACCCAAACCTTAGGTGGAGACAACCCCAAAATTCCAAAAATATTTTTTCAAACCCACCTAACTAGTTCCAACCCAATGGTTCGATACCGAACCGTCCCTTCAACAATAATCCTCAAATCTTTAACAATCAATCAAATCTAGAAGGATTGGTATCCAGCTTTATGGCATCTCAAGACGCTAAATTGTCCAAGTTTGAAGCCGATTTCAAACAACAACAAAGCTAGATGACCAAAAAATTTGATACAGTATTAAAGGCCATCACCGATCAATTGGCAAGATCAATACTAAGCGATACGGTTAAGAACTCGAAACTGAGTACTTCTTTAGTTTTGTCTGCTCGTTCTTACCCAACAACAAATCCCCAATGCTCATCAAACCCCTCCACTTCAATCAACGCCATCAAAACATGTTCCACGAAGGTGAACATTTCCCAGACAAGCCAGCTACAAACAGGGATGGGGATTAGAACGTAACAACCAGAAGAATCCAAACCAACCCTTAAAGATGAATTCCTGGATTTGCATCTCAACCTACCGGTTCTTGAAGTCCTAGTTCACGCTCTAATCTATAACATAATATAGAAAGCTTAGAACTAGGCAAAAACGGATCAGCATTCGTCCAAGGCGAAGTATCTGCTAAGATTAGGGGATTTAAAACCCTTTAACACCTTGGCTGATTTAGGATCATGTGTAAACATAATCCCACTTTACCTTTTCAAAAAGCTTAACATAGGACTATTGAAAGAGACTGACCACATCTTCGGGTTGGCTGACGGAACCAAATCTTACCCCGTAGGAATTGTCAAAGACGTAGAAGCCCATATAGGAAAACTAAAACAATTAAATGATTTCTACGTAATCGACATAAAGAAAGACCCCGAAACTCCTTTCCTTGTAGGAAGAGGATTCCTTACAACCGCCAATGCAGTTATAGACTGTAGGAAGGCCAAGATAGCAGTAGGAGAAAGAATCACTAGGTTGATATTCGGTGTAAAATGAGTCAATTTAGGTGAGAAAGAAGAAACATATTGGACCACGCTTGGAAAAAGGGAATCATACAAACCACGCCCTATCTCGAAAAAGGGAATCATACAAACCACGCCCTATCTCGAAAAAGGGAATCATACAAACCACACCCTATCTCGGATGGAGTAGGCGCATAAATTCCTTACTACGCTAGGAAAGACTTCTTAGACTGCCATTTTCCCGGAGAGTGGGAAATTGCTAGAGATGCTAAAATCAATCATTTTAAGGACGTCCTTGTGTTTAGAAGAATGGTTGAATTTTTAGGAGCCATACCCATAAACCTTAAGAGCAACATGTGGGAATCAGAGGACTTAATTAACAACCCTATAAACTGGAACAAACCACCCAAAAACGGAGATGGAGCATGGCATGCCAAGATTAGACTGATTGATCCAGACAGAGAAGAGTTTACCAAAACCATACAATCGATCCCCACCACTAGAATGCTCTCCGAAAGAGAAATTTCAAGGGAGATCATTGACCTAGACCACTTCTATGACACTTAATGTGTGACTTCGAGTCTAACTACAAGACTCGTAAATAAAGAAAAGCGCTTCTTGGGAGGCAACCTAATGTTTATTTTTCCCACACTTAGGAGTGTCGTGTGTTTTAATTCTTTATTGTTTGTTTTATTATGTTTGAATGAATTTTGTAATCATGTTTTGTTTTGTTTATATACGATTCGTATTTGATTTGCAATCAATGTATTTGCAACAAAATAAGTGTAGGTGAATATATCCTGTTTTTAAGAACAAAATTTCAAAATTCTTAACAATAAAATCATGTTTAGATTAATTCAAGTCAGTTAGAGAAGTCATATGTTTATAAAGATTTATTCAAGGTTTTTATGTAAGTACTTTCTTCATATTTGATAATTAATTGTGTGCAGGAAATTTTTCATTAAAAGCGAAGAGAAATTTTTCACAGTGCCTGAAGATCTGTGTCGGGTATTAGGATAATCACACGATCGGAGTCGCGTCTCAGCAATTATGAATATTCGAAAATCTTTAGTTATTTTTTAAAAATAAAAAAAGTGCAATATTTAGATTTGCAATTCATTTTGCATAACTGCTTTATCCTGTAATACATCATTACTCTCTCTATCTTTATTGCTTTCATTGAGTCATAAACCCCTAATTCATTGATTGTTTATCTATCCTGCCGATTTTTTGATTGGTTGTAGTTGTCTTTGTCTTTGATTTACAGGTTATATTTGATGAGAAGAAGCTTGAAAGTTCTTATGGATGTATCATTGGATGATTCTGGAGCGTCGATTTATCCAATTTAATCCATGTTTTTTCTCAATTATTGAGGCGCACACAACCAGAGTGTCCAAAGCTACTAGTTTCTTTTACTTGTTTTCTTTTCTATTTATCATTTTTTACGTGGTACTTCTATTAGAACATTAGGGACAATGTTCATCTTAAGTGTAGGGGGGAAAATAAGCCTTAGGAATATTACTTTCAATTGTCATTTGCTATTGCCATTAAAATGATGGTTTTATATCAAAACATAGCACTATAAAAGTAATTTTAACCCAAATTTAATTTTTTCTATGACACTTCGTCGAATACATAAGTATTAATAGCGTTTCAGGGATTGAATGTGTAATGATCTAGCACAATAAAATACTTCAATATTCCACCCAATATATATGAGGTTCGTTCTTTTGATCTTTTAGGATTCGGGTATCTATTTTGGACAACCAAGATTATTTGTTCTTGTTTGAACTTTCTACGAGTTAAGGTTCGAATGCAGTCCCCTTATGTGGTCTATTCTTTCATTATGGTGTGTAGTAATGGTCTTTGTGCCTTTTCTGGATCATTGGTATCAGTATTAAAAATTATATGAGTGTTACGGTAGTGTATTAAATTTTCTTGAACTTAATTTTTGTTATGCATACCGAGACCGCATTAGTAAGTATTCCGCATAGTAAGTATTAGGATTTGCTAGATAAGAGGCACTAGGATTAACCCATGTTTTAAACCTGTAATTATTATGATGATCACACCGATCATATAACTATCCTACACTATTATCCTAATATATTAAGATCCAAACACACAAAAATCAACACAATAATAAGACAAATAGAATAAGCTAGAACAGAGAGAAAGGAAAGGTTGGAATATTAGATTAGAGAGAAAGAGAGGAGTGGTGGATGATTACACACATACAAATATAAGAAATGGTAACCAACACCCTCTCCATGTGTGAAGAGGGTTCTATTTATAGTCACATACCCTCTAGTAGGCGTATGGAATCTCTTCATGGGCCAGGCTTGGCTTGTGTTGGGCTTTAGCCCTAAACATGGACAATATTAGCTTAAAGTCTAAGCTCATTGAAACCTACTAGCCTATTACAATAAAAGACTAATTAATACAAAGACGATCGACGACATTCTTGTTTGACTTATATAAAAGTAAGGCTAACAATCTCCCCCAATGTTGAGGTCTTCTTTGATCACCCCAATGTTGATGTTCTTGATAGAGGATATCTTGATTTGACTCTTGAGCTTTGCCTTCTTTTGTCTTGTCCTTGTCTTTTCTTGTTTGTAATGGCTTTGTTCATTCATGCTTAAGACGACCGATGACATTCTTATCGGTGTCATTAATGTGATCTTGATCTTGTGTCTTCATCTTTTGACTTTGAGTTCTTGAGATCTTTCATCTTGTATCATCTCTTTGACTTGAATCATCTTGATTTGACTTTCTTGAGCATCTTGTGCTCTTGACCGACATACTCATACTTATTGCATTCTTGTTTGACTTATATGAACATAAGGCTAACAATCTTCCAAAAATACGATTCTTGATTTGACTTTGAAGATCTATGATGTAGTTTAGGATCACAAAGCAACACTCTTTGAACAGCTGATTGACTATTAAGCTTGAGTAAGAGTATGTGGTAGATGAATTCGACTTCGCTGGTACATGGTAGCAACATTGACATGTTTAAATTGCAATTAAAATGTTAGTGATAAACAACAGATAAAGGACGAAAGTATATTTGTCACTTAGTCGAATATGATTGCAATAACACGGTTCCCCGTTATTATCAGTAAAAATACAGGCCGTTTGAACCAGATAGAATTCATATGAATCTTCTTGACAGGGTTTCGCAGTTGTACTAGCCGTTCTCGTTACCGGAGCGTCTCAAAGCAGATAACATGGTAAGCGTGAATTAGATAGTTACTATCTTTCTGATTAAGTCGTCAATTCATATATTGGACCAATTGATCTCATAGTTGTCAAAGTTTCGGATTTCATATAGAATCTTGCAAGTCACCCTACCAAAAGCTTGTTTGATGTAGGCTCGAGCAGGATTTCCATCTTGACTGTGGAATACTTTAAGTATCACATTCAACGGATGTTCTGGCAAGATCTCAAGGAATAATTTGAAGAACTCTTTGTTACAACTTGTGAAAATAATGATGTTCAATAAGTGTATTTTGACATGTAGATCCAAATAAGATTTATAATTTGAGCTCTCTTGGCTCTAACTTAATTTTTCACTTTGGTTTTAGTAATCGGAGGCTGAGCAAGACCGCCACCTATTCAATATCAACAATCTACAGAGTGACTGTCAATAGATACACGTGTGTATCTCCGTGACAAATGAGAACAAGTTTCTTTTGAATAAACTCAAAAGCTGGGAGGTTAGCATTGCATCACGGGGTCCATGACGTCCTTTCTTCAATACCAACAATCAACTTGTGATATTGGATAAGATTTATGTATTGACCCGTTTCAGCTAAGTTATGTGGGAGGGTTACTTTGTATTCACCCCATTATCCATACTTTTCTTTTTCATACTTCATACCACTTCAAGCTTACCAAGACGTCATCACTAACACCTTGTTGTGATTGTTCTAGTGTTAGCTCAACTTAGTCGGCATTATTCCCTTATACTCATTCTTCTCCAATCATACCTAAGGACTTCTAATCTAACTATGGAATGTCCATGGGTAGATCCCTCCGGTTCTGGTTGGATCATAGGACTTATACCTAACCTTAACCACCTTATGACTTCATCGACGTCGTAAATTAGTTGGTTGTTGGGTATAGAGATCGAACCATAAAACCATTTTCTAACATTGCTTCATCTGTATTAAAGGTTTTTATTTTTAAATACTCCCCCTACACATGTGCACCGAGATTTGAAATTGTTTTGCACACGAAGGAAAGAGTTGCACTTAGAGTCTTAAAGACCACATTCACATTTTAATCACATTTTCTCCCCTTATTTAAAATAATAAATCTTTTAATATTTAAAATACCAATTGATTAAAATTTATGACATGAAAAAAAATTCCATGGGAAGAAAAATTATACCATGATATTGTATTAATTTATTTTTCTGATCGCTCCCCTTCATCACAGTATGTGGGATACCACTAATTTTAAAACTTGACGTTACAAGGAAAAATGATATGACACCACAAATATGTTGAAGACGGAGTGAGATGAATGTATATTATTAATTAACATTTTAAATTTCCATATTTTAATTTCACGAAATATTTTTGGATACATAAAATTGACATTTATGAGATGTACCCAAAATACATTAAAAGGATTTTGTTTTAAAAACTCCCCTTCAAAACTTGATCTACTTGTTACGATGACAATGTTGAGCATTCATTTTACCAATTGTACCACTTATAAACATTGACTATTGTACCAATTGTTAAATATATTGAGGAAGGGAGTGTTAACCACACAATTTTAACAAATACCACTTTTTATGGAAAGATACCACAAATTTTATTGTAGACAATTTGACATTGAAATTTCTTTTTGAAAATTGTGTTCAACGGTTTTAAAAACCATGATAGAACACTTCTCTTCTATTTAAAAAATAAGCGCACTGAAATGTACACTCCTCTATTACATTCGGGTCCGAGTTATGCACTGATATGTACATAAGTCATTAAGAAAATCTAGAAATGACATGTTTTGAAACGTTTGAACTCTTGCTCGAACTTCATTTACACGCCCGTGTCAATGTTAATCGACATTTATAGGTACGTAAATGTTATCGATTCCAAGAGACATGTCGAGAAGATTCTTTTTGGTATTTTTGAAATTTTCTGATATTATATTTTATTTTTCTAGATTTTATATTATTCGATTTCTTTTTGTTGGTTTTATATTTTTGTATTTTCTTTTTTCAAGAATATTTATAAATCAAAATAAAGAAAAAAATAAAAATATTTATAGGTTCGATGTTTGATGGATCAAGCAGATTCGTTTGCAGAACCTCCAGTTCTTCTGGAGTCAAACATCTCATACCGAGTTGTCTGATGAGATACTTAAACCTATCTTCGGGTAAGGCTTTAGTAAACAGGTCAGCTAATTGGTATTCAGTTCCGACAAAGAATAATTTAACAATACCCTTTTCAACCTGTTCCTTTATGAAGTGATATCAGACATCAATATGCTTGGTGCGGGAATGCTAGATTGGATTGCACTAGATGGTATTTTATCAAAGTGAAAGCCATAATCTGTGAGCTAAGTTCTCAACCATAGAACTTGAGCGCAACACGCAGATAAAGACACATACTCGGATTCTACTGAAGACATTGAAGTGCAGTCCTGCTTCTTGGATGACCAGCTGACTAACTTATCACCTCCTAGAAATTGTATGCAACCAGATGTACTTTTTCGTGAGTCGAGACATCCCGCGTGATCCGAATCTGAAAAAGTTATTGGTTTGAAATCGGTGTCCTTCGGATACCAGAGATCCATGTTAATGGTATTCCTAAGGTACCAAAAGATCCGCTTAACCGCAATGAGATGTTTCTCAGTCGGTCTCGCTTGATAGGGAGCACAATAACACGTTGCATGTACAATATCTGGTCTACTTGCTGTTAGGTACATGAGTGCTCTGACCATACTATGATATTTTGTTTGGTCGACCAGAGTTCCACACAAGTCAACATCTAGGTGTTTGGTAGCCATTGGAGTACCAATGCTATCACATGAGGTCATACCATGCTTATTAAGTATCTCTTGAGCATACTTAGCTTGGTTAATAAAGGTACCACGTGGGGATTGGTGAATCTGAGTTCCTAAAAAGAATTTTAGCTCCCTCATCATAGATATTTCAAACTTCTTGTGCATTAGTTTTTCAAACCGTTTTAAAAGTTTTGGGTTCATTGAACCAAAAATAATGTCATCAACGTAAATTTGCACAAGTAATATGTCTTCCCCTTTTTTAGTAATGAACAAAGTTTGATCAATAGAACCTTTAGAGAACCCTTTGGATACCAGGAAGTTAGAGAGTTCATCGTGCCACGCCCTTGGAGCTTGTTTGTGTCCATATAATGCCTTCTTGAGACGGTAGACTTTGTTAGGATGATAAGGGTCTACGAATCCATCTGGCTGATTGACGTACACTTCTTCCTTCAAAGGACCATTAAGAAATGTTGGCTTGACGTCTATCTGGTATATTGGAAATGATTTGTGTGCAGCATACGCAATGAATAACCGGATAACTTCCAATCGAGCAACTGGTGCAAATGACTCTTCGAAATCAATACCTTTTTGCTGACCATATCCCTTTGCTACAATACGCGCTTTGTTGCGGATTATAGTATTTTCTTCATCACATTTGTTTTTCTAAAGCCACTTCATGTTAATGACATTTTTACATAAGGGTATGTTGACTAATTCCCATACATCTAGTCGTTTAATCTGGTGATTTTCTTCCTGCATCGCTTTAATCCATGTCGAATCAGCCATGGCTTCTTTGATGTTCTTCGGTTCGGTTTGACTCACGATGAGTGCGAACATACACATCTCGCCATCTGTTTCTAGCTAACGTCTTGTTCTAATTGATTGAGAAGGATTTCCAATGACTTGTTCTAAAGGATGATCTTTTGTCCAACGATGTTCAAAAGGATGTCATTGATAGAATGTATGCATGTTTGACGAGTCAACATATCGAGAAGATTTCTCCCCACGTTCTTGTACCGGTGTACTAAAGATGTTGATAAATTTGTCTTCGTCAACTTGTGCATATTCTTTACAGTTTCTGCTTGAATAATGTTCTCAGTAGCAGTGACAGTTGGTGCTTGAGTTGGTGCTTGACTTGTAGTTTCAGGTGTTGTTTGAGTGTTCAATGGAGATATATCTGCAGCAATGGTTGTTGTAGTAGATTGAGTTATATTTTGTTGTTGACGTTTATCAGTAGCATTTACAACGGAAGACTTTGACACAACTAGAGTTGTGCCATCGAGTAATTCATTGAACATTGGACTAAATAGCACATCCAGCTCATTTGACGTTGTTACTGTCTCATTTGCTTGAGGAATATTTTCTTGACTTTGGGTTTCGAGACTTAAACTGTCATGTTTAAGTGTCGTCGTAGTACATTGTAGAAAGGGGTCAAAACTGACATGATCTGACACCATGTGAGGCAATTAGTCAAAGTTAACATGAATGGTTTCAACTATCACTTTTGGACTCTTGTTATATACCCGATATGCTCTTGACTGATTAGAATACCCTACAAAAATACATGCATTACCTTTTTCCTTCATTTTGTCAAGATTTTCACCATCTCTAACGATGTAGCAAAGAGAGCCAAAAATGTGAAAAAAGTTAACAGACGGTTTTCGGCCATTGATGATGTGGTATGGTTTTTTTTTCATGTCGAGGAATTACGAGTGAACGATTTTGAGTAAAACATGTTGTGGCAATTGCTTCAGCCCAAAAGTACAGAGAAACTTTAGCGGCGCTTAGCATTGTTCGAGCAGCCTCAACAAGAGTACGGTTTCATCTTTCGACAACGCCGTTTTGTTCAAGTGTTCGAGCAACGGATGTTTGGTGTTCAATCCCTTCTTGAGCAAAGTATGCATGAAGAGTTTTTTTTAAGAATTTTGTGCCTTTGTCAGTTCAAATTGTTCTAACTTGAGCATGAAGTCCCCTTTGAACAAGTTTGAGGAAATCGATGAGAACTTCTGGTGTTTCATCTTTGGACTTCAAAAAGTAAGTCTAAGTATATCTGGAGTAGTCATCAACAATTACAAGAACATATTTCTTTCCATTAATACTTTCTACCCGCATGGGACTACATAAGTCCATGTGTAGAAGTTGTAATCGTCTTTTGGAGCTTGGGGTAGTCTTTGTGTAAAAAGAATTTCGTTTGGCTTTCACCAACTCACAAGAAGAACAAAGATGATCTTTAATGAATTTTAACTTTGGAAGACCAACCATAATATCATTCTTTGACAGCAAGTTGATGGAATCGAAGTTCAAGTGAGAAAGACAACGATGCCATAACCAAGCTTGTGACAATGAAGCTTTAGCCGTTAAGCAAATTGGATTGGGAGTAGATGCGTCTTGAAGAGTGATGGAATACAGATCTGTGCAAGTCTCTTTTAAACATTTCCAATCTGTTTTTAAGCATTTTAAAGTTCAAAGTAAAGTTCTGAGGTGTCATCTTTCAAGTTGTTCAATCTGTGGTTTTAATAGTTTTTTCCAAATTGTTTGTATTTGATTACTGTCTAAAAGTCTTTTTAAATTCTTGTTCTTACTTAATGTTGAGTCCAATGCATTAGGAATGAAGTTAGATTAGGTCTGCACTTTCCATTTGTGATCTAAGTAAAATCTGTCTAAATCTAGTTTTATGTCTTAAAAACTCAATTTTTTAAGTGCAAATGCAGCTAAGTAAATGTTAATTTTAGCTTTTGATATTTCAAATATAAGCTCATTAGTTGTCAGTCTTTATCTCTTTAAGCTTATTTTAGACTTTGGACTTATTTTTCTAGCTTAAAACTTGTCTGCAAAAAGTCTATTCTGACTTTCAAAGAAAACATCACTCAGTAGGAGCTGAGTTAAGCAACCATTTTCCTTTGCATTTTTCATAGCTCATTTTGATTTTAAATTCCTTTGTGAGTGTTGCTTATTGTAGTTCATAAGCCAAGCTTTAAAGGCATATAAGCCCTTAAGCCATAAGGATTAAGATGAGTACACATCAGGAATACTTAATTTGGCATACTATAGGTATCACATTAATAAATATTTTGCTTATCCCTTAAAGAGCCTTAGGGTATATG